>VZTI01003564.1:1152856-1221077 GCA_013397865.1 Struthidea cinerea
TGGGCCCTGGGCCATGGGGGCTGCCGCTCGCCTGCGGGGGAGGGCGCCGGCAGCCCGCCCGCCTGCCCCGTCCAGCCGCCGGCCGACCCGGACTCGTCCGCCCCCGGCCGCGACCCCCGCGGCGGCTCTTCGCCGCCCCCTGGGCTGGGCAGCATCGCTCAGGACATGGTAGCTGTCCACATGCTTAAGCTCTACGAGAAGTACAACCGGGAGGGGAGCCGGCCAGGCGACGGCAACACGGTCCGCAGCTTCAAAGCCAGGCCGGGTAAGACGGGCCGGGCGCGGGGGGCACCGCTGGAGCCCCCTCGCTCCTCTTTCGCTTTAAAGTGACGGGTTTGCGTCGAGGTTGTCCTTGACTGCGGGGGGTGTCACTCTGGGTGAATGCTGGGGGGTTCCTTGCTACCTACGCGGACAGGGTGTCGCCCCTGGCTTTGCGGACGGCTTCCCACCTTCCCTGGCTCCCTTCCCTTCCCCGAGAGTATCTCCCCTGGGAAAGCCTCCGTTGCTGTGGATGCAAACCAGCGGCAAAGGAGCGCCGCTCCCAGCGCACATCGCACTGGGCCAAAAGATCTTTTCAGAAAAACTTGGAGCATAAACCTAGTAGCGAGTGCTCCAGCCACAGGTCCTCTCCTCCGGCTCTCCTCGCAACCTCAGAAGTTCCTGCTAGAAGAGTGCCGCCTACAGGACCGCCTAAAACTGCTCGGCATCTTAAATTCCTTGCACTGCCTAAACCTGAGAAGACAGATATCTGACCTCCCTCTCCCCAGTTCTACTTGGCTTGATTGTAAGGATGGAGAAGCATATATACTGTGTCAAAAATACACTTCCATTATCCCAATATTACATCAAATAATAAAAAGGTTTGCCTAGTTAGTAGTGCCAAGGAAACTCAAAACTTTTCTGGAAAACATCTTACTTCTTTGGTTAACAGTTACAGACTATAACTAAGATCTTAGTTCTTAAAATAAGAACTGGATCAGTTTCCAGAATCTAGTTGTTGCTACCTTGTCAGAAATACTAATTATTCTATTTAGAAAAATCTGATGGATTGAAACTCACAGAAGCAAATTTTTCATTAATCTATTTCTCCTATGTTTAAGTCTCATGTATGGAGTACAATGCAGCATACAGTGTTTTAGGGAATGCTTACTATAATATTGCACAATAGTTCATATTCTCTTGTGCACCCCAACTTAATTTCTATCCTATGTCCACTAACTATTAAAAAGCAATCATATTCAAGGAGGGAGAGACTCCATGGAAGAGTAGGTGGCTAATGAAAATGTCTAAAAATCTAGGAGTTATGATGTAAAGCAATTGCAGACATTTTGGAGAAAAATAAATTGTCATGCTCTAGATCATTAGCTAGCAGTTGCTATAATAGGGATTAGGAAGGAACTTCCACTGTGGATGGTTTTCCATGACCTCCTGTTAACACTTTTATTTTTCTGTGAACTGAGCAGCTAACACTGGCTGTCACCCAAATAAGGCCCTGGACCACAAGAGGGATTTGGGGACAAGGCAAGAATTGCACTATATTCTTTTTCTTAATTTTTCAAATAATCTGATGAACATACTACTTGAATCAAAGTAATCCAAGTTGTAATTCTGCTTCAAAACACTAAAATAGCAGCATTTTCTACCCACAAGTAGACTGTGCTGACCAAATACAAATCAGTATTATTTCGCTCATTTGTCTGATCATGAAACCAAGGCAGAGAGGCTTGAAAGTAACTTGGCTTTCCCTGCAATGGAAATAAGGCATATCTATGTCCAAAACTCCTGTCTCTTGTGTCTTACCTATGTACCTTCTCTACTGGACCCCATCTTTCCCAAATAACATGGCATGAAAGCAGAAGCTCCTCTGTACTGTTCCTTTGAACTGCATTCATCAAGCTAGCGATAAACAGTCTAAAATGTACCATAGAATGATGCAAGATGAGGGGGGAGAGGAGAACCTTATCTGCCACCATGTTTATCTTCTCTGAGAAATTCTAATACTTCCTTCTGAAAGAAGAAATTGACATGTTTTTCTAACAAGACATGTGGAACATCCATTCTTTATAAAACATGGATAATAATTGTAGTCCTATTGAAATATGCAAAACAGACTACACACACAATAATTTTCTTTATCCCAACAGACCTACTTCTGTTTTTTTTATCACATACCTTTCAGAAAATCTGTAACTGTCTGTTCCTGCGGTGCTGTTTAAAACTGTTTGTTAGGTGACACTCAAGCATCAGGGTTACTTACAGTTGTCAAGATGAGGGCTCCAGAGGTACAAAGTGTTGGTCCAGGCATTCGTCGTTTGTCATATGCATTGCTGAGTTCTCCTCAACTACCCAGTTGTATTGCCATTCTACCTGTTCCTTCAAGGGTATAGGTGGGGTTGACTGAGCTATGGAATGTGTAATATTCTTCCATATTCAGTGTGAGGCACTTGAAATGTACGTGCATGTGCTGTTTGCATGTAGCCAAATACAACTATTTTTTTGTTCCTCTAGCAGTACTTGCCCCTTCAGAAAGAGTACTTCACAAACATCTGATCACCTCCTCTCAGCTCACCTCTATCTGTGTTCATAGGAGCTCATTATTTTTTTGATAAGGAGCTGAGAGAAAGTCTAAGAACTAATTTCTCAGGTTTCTTATTTCTTCAGGTGTTTTCCAGTTTACAGGGAACTTTGTAGCTTGAGGAAACAGCACTAACTGGCTGAAGTTAGTCAAGTCATAAATGGTTTGTGACCAAATGTGAAATATTAAGTTACTGTCCGACTTCACCTAAATTTCTCAGATTGAGGGGAATTAATCTTCATGGCAGCAATTTACTGTCTAAGCCATGAAATTTCCCCATAACTTTACTCTTGCAGCTCGGACTTGTTCCCTGAACACGATGCATCCTCTGTGCTAAACAAAGCAAAGACCTTAATGAATAGTAGAAAATAGCAGCCATTTAACTAAGACTGTATCATAATGCATATGTGCAAGAAAACCAAATCAAGACTGACAATGCGTGGTTGACAGGTTGGTAAAAGCCTGAGTGAACTTATGCAATATGGAAATATGACTGTGCTCCATCCAAAATTCAAATCTTCTAAATTCCTAACAAGTCTGTACTTCCAAACCTCTGGCTTGTCAGTAGCTGCACATTCATAGATTCTTACTCTGTTCTACAAAGAATTTTGTCTTTTGAAGGGTTTGTTTCATTCTAGAATACAGAATTATTTTAGATTAATTCAGCCCCCCTTTCTCTGATCTATCATTACAAGTTACCTTCCCTTCTGAAACCCTGAAACACTGGTGTTTGAAATGTCTTTATCCCAACAATGCTCATGTTTCATAGCAGTAACTACAAAGCTGATGGTGCTCGGAGCATTCTACTACTAAAAGAAATATTAAAAAATAACTGTACACTCAGCTCAGGTGGAGAGAACCAGTAGATAGTCTTCCTCTTAGAAACATGCCTCCTGAAATGAACATACATTAATAAAGCCTGATGTTCTAAAGAAAGTATTATATTTACTCTCTTCCTTGGCCATAGCCTTGTGAAATTTCTGTGCTTCAAAGACTTGAATAAAATCTAAACCCTTAAGTTTTTTCATAGTATGAGCACCTATACATATGACTAGTGTTGATTAAAATTTACTAATCGGAATCCTGCCCTGAACTGACAGAAACAAACAGGTTCTTATCACATCAGTACAAGCTGTTTCACTTCACTGTATCAGGAACAAAATACATATGTAGATGGAAATTGCATACTCGAGCATTTGTACTCTCAGACTGCCTGTGTGGGTTTGGGATTAATGATCATGCTAATCTGCTGTTCTTTTAGTCCAAATCATGGTTCTATCCAGCGTTAACTCAGAGATAGCAACCACCAATTTAGTAAGATGTAGCACTATTCATTTCCCTCTTTCAAATGAAACTGTGCTTTAAAGGAAGAATGTTCCAACAGGTGGCAGTTAACAGTACTGCCTTTCTGTTATTGCCAAAATTTCTGTGGCTCATCATCCATAGTGCACTGAAAAAAACCCTATGTGTTTCTAGGAAGCCTGGCTGTTGCATTTTTGGGGTTTTGTTTGGTTTGGGGTGGTTTTTTTCTTCCTTGTGCCAGAGAATTTTCAGATATGTCAAACAGGAGTGCCAGACAGTTGGTCCACTTGGGTTAACTAAAGATGCAGACTTACCCACTGTAATCCTTTGATGCATTCTAAGTAGCGGTGTGAACTTGGGAGAATAGGAATCTCTTCTTGGTTCTGCCACCACTTTCCCATATACTGTTGAGCTAGTAAAAAAAAAAAAAAGGCAACTTTTCACAATGATAGACTATTAAGGCATTGTCTTTTTATGCTGGGATGGGATTACATTTTAACACACTAAGAGAGGTTTCTACTGTCTAAATAAACTTGATGTAAGCAGTTATTAGTGTAAAATTGCTCGTCTTCCTCAAAAGGAGAGTAAAGATGTAAGCTGAGCACAAACTGTTCAACCAGCTAAAAAGAAGCTATTTCAAATGGAGTTTGAATTTTAAGAGTCAGCTCCTATTCAATAGCATTTGTCACTAACTTCACACAGATTTAAACACAAGTGTTAGAGACCAAGTGTGTTTTACAGTGCTTTAAACAAAGCTCCTACATGATGTGTACTGCAAAGGAGGATTGCTCACAAGAGTAATGACCCCCAAAATGTGTCACACTGCTTACTGCCAGCCCCGTTGTGAAATGTCTCTTGTGCACTATTTGCAGATGATGAGCTGTTGGCCACAGAGTTAGCACCCAGACATCTTTCAGGAGTCTGCAGTCATCTTCAGATTAGACAATCTTGAATATTAAGTGTAAACCTGGTTTCTGCTAGTACTGGTTTCAGCAAGGTATTTCTCTGAGCTCTGCCACAGGTAAATTTGACAGCTTTGCTGAGCCTGAATTTGTTATAAATGAAATACAGTCAAGAATTGCTTTTCTTGCCTGCTTAGAATGAAAGGCAGTCTGGAACTAAAAACCTCTGGAAAGAATTTTATCCCTCGTATGTACAAAAGATGTCCAGTGTTTTGGACACTCTCAATGTTATTGTAATACTGCTATTAAATAGTTACATTTTTTTCCTCCCCTTATTCACCATAGTTTTAAGCTGAAGTGATAAGCTCACTATACTAAATTATTTGATGTAACTGAAAAGTAAAATTTGTTAATTCATTTAAATGGAAATAAGAGTTGACTACCATTTTTGGTCTCAGATATCTATCCATGTTTTCCTTGCTCTCTTGCAGAATTCTTGGCCCAGAAGCCCTTGTACTGCTTCAATCTGACATCCATGCAGGATTCAGAAATGATCCTTGCTGCCACTTTTCACTTCTATGCTGACAAACGCCCTCGGCACCGGGAAGTGTTTTGTAAACGATCCAAGAACTCATCCTGCCGCCTTCTTCACCTGCCTGCAGTCCTACGGCTCAACCTTGTTTTCCAAAGCATTCACCAGAATTCTGCCTATGGACTAGTGAAAGGGAACATCACTGTGCTTCTTCAAAGGCGAGGGGCTTGGCATGCAAAGGACATTTCACATATCATAAAAGAATCAAAACGAGCTGGAGAGCTCATTCTCTGTGCTGAGCTTGATTCTGGGGAGAAGCACCAGGGCTTCCCTGAACAGGTTTCCAGCCATTTACCTTATATACTAGTTTATGCCAATGATCTTGCAATCTCTGAACCTAACAGTGTGGCAGGCACCCTACAGCGTTATGATCCATTCCCTCCCAATGACGGAGACCCAAATCTATCCCCTAATGCTTCTACTGATACTCGAGTTAGGAGGGATACGTACCTCGCTAGCTCTATTCAGAACAACGAGTTGCCAGAAGTAGATTATAACAACAATAAATACAACAAACATGACATATGGGAGAATGCCTACAGATCCTTGAAACCAAAAGCCTCACGCAAAGATCGAAGGAGAAAAGGGCAAGAAAATACAGAAACACTTAAAACATCTCAGGTGCTAAATTTTGATGAGAAAACAATGAAGAAAGCAAGGCGAAAACAATGGAATGAGCCAAGGATTTGTTCAAGAAGATACATGAAAGTTGACTTTGCTGATATTGGCTGGAATGAATGGATCATATCTCCCAAATCATTTGATGCCTACTACTGTGCAGGTGCATGTGAATTTCCAATGCCCAAGGTAGTATGCCTTTTTATTCTTGTCAGCTTGCAAACAGTAGGCCTACTGTTCTGCTTATTCAACTACTCTTTAGTTAGATTTTCCTTATTTTTTTACCTTTTTCATTGTGTTTTGTTGCCTTGTTCAACCTAAAAGATTTAAGCAATATTGTTTCCATCAACTTAGTCATCAGAGTGCAAAAAGTTTCCAAGTTTTCTTTAAATGCAATCTGAAGAATAAGAAAAATATATCTCAGGTTTATCTTACAATTTCTCATCTTATGCCTTGAAACCACAGCATAAAGACTTCTGTAGCTTATGAAAATATGGCTATACACACTAAATCATCAAAATACTCTATTGTAATAGCAGAAGTATGAAGTGTTACATGCTGATATTAAAACAAGCTACTCTATCAGTGTATTTCTGGATTCCACTTGTAATACCTTAGAAGAAAAATGAAGAGTAGTTACACTGAGGTATTTTTAACTTTAGGAAACTGCTTGTTCTTTTTGAAAACAGTAATACTGATTAAGATGATATTTGTGTATCAAACTTCTAAATATGTTAGATAATCCTGCTGGAACAAAGAAATTTATTTATCTTCTGTTGCTAGAAACGCCACAAAACTGTCTCTAGCACCCTAAAGCAAGCATACTGAATTCCTCCTATAGAAGCAGTGTGAAGTTTGCTAGTGGAGAGACAAACATTTGTCTCACTCCCACTCTGCTCTGTGGCAAGAAGTAGAAATGTTGGCAATCCTATGCTGGACAAGAATTATCGGGATTTTATAAGGCTTTCAAGTAATGGCAGAGGGGAGGATCTGAAGCACTGCATAACCTGCGTATTTAGAAATTGTAATTATTTTGCAGTTCTACCTACAAATGGCCTGATTGTTTGTTGAACTGACATTTTTGCATGTGGTCATTTGGCATGTAAATAAAGGATAGTGTTTTACAGCAGAGGATTTCAAGGCTCTGAAACAGGAATGTGCCCTACTTTATATCCAGAGAGATTGATGTATGTTTGTGTTGAAACAAGTAGTATAATTTCAGGAAGAGTAGATATGTAGGCTGGTTTTAAGTCCAGGAACAGTGGAAATCCAGACTTCATGGTAGGGTATACAAATCCGACCACATGTTCTTGTGTAGGTGGCCAGTGCTGAACCACGCGTACATAAATCGATACATGGTCTGGCAAAAATTAAAGCTTGCACAGACTCACATACAACTTTGTTGTTGTAGTACAAATTGATCATGCACCATAATCACCATTTACCTTATCCAAAACAAAAGACAGCCTGGGAACATGAGTCCTTTGCCATAGACTCACAGTCTAATGCACCATTCATACACATCAACATAAACCCAAAAAAAAATCCCCAACCAAACAACAACCTCACCCTCCAAAAAAGATGCATTTAATGCATCTGGCTTCTTGTGAGCAAAACAGCATTACACAAAAGCTGGCAGGGCCAGAAGAGAGAGGATCCATTTCTAGCTTGAATAGTTAAATAAGCTTATTTAATTAAGCTCACTTACTTAATATCTTATCTAGAAATATAAGCAAGTACTTGTTAAATAATAAAGATTCCCTTTCACTAGTGTCTTGATGCCCAAAAACCAAAGTAAGGGAAAAAAAACCCAGCTGAAAAAATACCCCAGAGAAACTAAATCACAGATACATAGATTTGGGAATTTTGGGTTTGATACACATTCATTGATTGGGTTTGCTTTGGAAGAGGTGTACTCCTTGTTAGCTTTGTATTTTTAAGAGGGGAAAAAAAGAAGCAGATTTACAGGTGTACCTTTTTTTAATGACTGTTTCAAAAGGAAGAGAGAGAGGACACCAGCATCAATGAAGATTCAGTTCAGAGTGTAAGAATTTCTCAATATTATTGAGGGAGAAATTTGTTCTTTCATATATGCTCTAAGTCAGGAAAGTATCAAAGGCCAGATTAAAGACTCATAACGGCTTGGTCTACACAGTCAACCTATGATGGACAAGAGACACCTTATTTCCAAAGTACTCTTTTAGAACTGTGGAGATAGAATTACGTACCTGGCATGTTGGGTATCATCACATTGTAGGTTTACTTTTTTTCTTAAGTATTAGTACATCATTCTGCACATCTACTTTAATCACTGCAAGTCTTGATTTAGATAGATAATCAACAGCTTGGGTACAAATCTTCTCATAGCAAGTTCACCTATCCTGCCAAATTTCTTGTTCCCTGAACTGTGAGGAGGAAGACTAGATTATATGGCTGGCTGCAGTGCTGCATTTGCCAAATAAATTCCAGTCCTGCATGTGTTAGAACCTGGCCTGCTGTATATAACTTAGCAGCCAGCATTTAAAACATTAGCACTTCCTCAGTGCCATCATTACTGGGCATTCAACTAATTATTTCAAGCTTTCTACTTTAGCACATTGGGACAAAGTCAAATGTCAAGCCTAGCCCACGATCACTGAACACTGATGCCAGGTTTCCAGAAGGGCTGGAAAAATTCAGAGCCTGGCTGGACGTAGGATTGGTGTGCTGTCTGGCCCTGCTGTGGATATAGGGCTCAGGCAGCCAGATAGATACAGAGGACCGCTCTATCATAAGCATTTTCCTTTCTAAGCATTTTTGTGCATGGTGTATCCACTTTCAGGCATTAGAAACATAATTAGTGTTGTTGTCCTGGGAGACAGCTGCTCAGTCTAGATAGACTTTGTTCACATCTATTTGTTCCTTGCAGGTATTAGAGGCTGCACAGCTGGAGAAGATCCTTGTAGGATCTTCTGCAGGTTCATAGCCAAGAATCCTGTAAGTCAGTAACTGGCCCTGAGGGCAATGATGGCTATCCACTGCATGGGGGCAATAAATGCTGTTTCAGTAGCACATTGTGATCTGTGACTGTTTCAAATAACAACATGAAATAACACAGGTGCTAAGAACAGTTAGGAGGTTTTCGTAAAGGCTAAATTAAGAACTTGATTCTAGAAGCTCTAATTCTTTGAATTTCTAAACTCGGCAGTTGCTTAAACACATAAAAACTCCTGTCTCTCTCTTGCTGTCCACATGTGCTGACATGACCAATGTGGGTAGAAACTGATTTCTACTTCACACAGCAGTTGTGAGACTACCTCACTGCTTCTTGTCTGTGGACAGTTTTGAAATCTAAAGATAAAGGGGGGCAAGAGAGAGCAAGCCATTGCTGATTATGCTAACATATGCTAATTACAGAAAGGCACTGTGCAGGACTGGTCACTTGTTGGGACTTGGCTATAGGGATACTGTCTTGAAGGTTCAAGGACAGATTTCACAGTTACTCTTTATAATGACTTAGTTAAGGAAGATCTGAAAGCCTTAATGGTAATTAAGGTTTGGATCTGATTTGCTGATATGTTACACTTAATGCAAATGTTTCAAAACTGAATTATCCTAAAAACAGCTCCTTTGTTCTATCCATGGACTTCGTAACTTTTCATGTTGAAATGGAAAACCAATTTTTGCATATACATATATATTTGAAAAATAGAGAAGATATAGGAGATACTACTTCTTCTCACCTAAAGTATCTATTTCCATGTGGAAGTGTGCAAAGTCCCTATTTATTGTCCCACAGATGTCATTTTCCACCTGATACACAGCTGTGCACCAATAGTGATGAAAGATTCCATGTGCCACCTATACCAGATATGTGCAGATATGAGAAAACTCAGGAAACTGTAGCAAAAAGCTTGATAGGATTAACGCAGTTTTCCTACTGTTATTGTACTCATTTGCTGGGACAGTATTCAAGCATGACAACTGAACAGCAGTCACTGAATCTTCAGCCTCAGTGGTGGGCT
Organism: Struthidea cinerea; assembly: GCA_013397865.1. NCBI lineage: Eukaryota > Metazoa > Chordata > Aves > Passeriformes > Corcoracidae > Struthidea > Struthidea cinerea. The sequence continues at coordinate 1,162,850 of VZTI01003564.1, forward strand.
GACTACCATGCTATTGCTTTCTTATTCTCACTGCCATAATGCCTAATGGTTGCCTCCTCTTCTCAAATGTTTTCCTTGTCTTGTTAACTGCGTCCAAAAATCAATAGTAGAAATTAAATTGTGGCTCAGTACCCTGAACAGGTTATAGATGTAAAGCTGCTGTGAATCCTCACTTCATACTTTTCCCAGCCTCTTGAGGCCAGCCCATGGAGGAAAAAAGAAATCCTGGTGATGAAGGCAGAGGGAAGCAAAGACCACATATATGAACTATTTGTCATGCAATTATGATCAGAAAGGCTCTGTCAGGGTGTTTGACTATTCTATACTAACTCTCTCCTGTGGATGCTACTTCTGGAGTACTCTGCTCTTTCAAAAGAGAGTGATTACTCCAGGAAAAAGTAACTAATTCCAGGTTAGCATACATGAGGAGAAATTCTGGAAATTCTGGAATGTTGGAACATAGGGATAGTTATTTTGGAAATACTTACAGTAGCAAATTTTCTAAGTCAGACAAGAGGTTAAAAAAACAAAATATAACATCTAGCAACTGAGAACTAGCTTAGGCTTCTTCTGCATGCCTGCCTCCAGCGTGTAGCAGATACATTCAGGGACATTTTTTCTTCAGGCCTCTGGCTGCTGGCTGTGCCACCAGTGCCCTCCTCTGGTATTTATGAAGGCAGCCTGAGGATCACAGAATACCTGTTGGATACATCCAGCTCAGGAAAGCTGGAAGTGTGAGGGACTGACTGTGATGCATGGCCCTGCGACTCAATCAATGACATATTTGCTTTACTGAGAAATAAAAAACTCCATAATTGTTGTCATTTTCCAAGTCCACCTAGGAACATGACTGCTCATAAATGAAGCTGTAACTATTTCCTTCTCTGTTCCAGATTGTCCGGCCATCAAATCATGCTACTATTCAGAGCATCGTAAAAGCAGTAGGAATCATTCCTGGCATCCCAGAACCCTGCTGCGTTCCTGACAAAATGAGCTCACTCAGTGTCCTGTTCTTAGATGAGAACAAAAATGTTGTTTTAAAGGTATATCCCAATATGTCAGTTGAAACTTGTGCCTGCCGATAAGTTCATACAAACACACCTTTAACAAGGCCCACAAATCCTGCCCGACTGCTCTGGGAAGTTGTAAAGGAGAAATTAATCCACTTGTGTTAATGAACCAATGCAATTCTACAATTTCTCTGCAGAAAGCACACGGAAAGACTAAAACAATGCACGTGCTCGCCTCGAAGGATAGGTCGTACTGTCATCATTTGTCTTTCATATTCATCTTCCAGGAGTTCAGTACTTCTACAGATACCTTCCTAACCCACCTAGTCAAGATACCTGATGTTTAGTGAGAAATTTAAGTGTAAAGTTTTCCATAATCAAAGGACTAAAATATGTTTTTATTTGTTATTTTCTGACTATTTTATCTCTTCAGTTAACCAAGAAGATGGGAAGTGAACTTGCAAAGGCAGGCTTATTTTAGAATATCACTTTTGTACACAAATCAAAAATTTTTGCCTAAAACACTCATACTCTTAATATGCATATTTATACTGAAAAATGCTGTAATAAAGGGCTTAAAATGTATATTTTCTTCAGGATGCAAGTATAGTTCACTGCATAAGTTTTCATATAAACAATATGTTAATATAGTCATTTTTGGTTACCCTTCCTTAATATATAATTTGTTCTACAAAAAACATGTAATATCCCACAATTTTGGTTTGCTGGATAATTTCAGGTTGCTAAACATATTCTCTGAGTAACACATACAATATAGTAATATGTTGAAATACTAAAAATTAAATAACCAAGATTTATATTTTTGTAAATTATGCTTTATATCCTCTAGATTGTTACATGCTTTTAACAAAAGCTAATAAATTAAAGGTACAGTAGTATCTAAAAATATTTGAATTGTCTTTCTATAAATGCACTCTCCTACATTCTGTTAATTAGATGGAAACTTTTAAATACGTTAAGCTTGTCATAATGCGCTTCAATAGATTAAAGACAGAAGAAAATACTATGATCATCTAGACCGACCTCCTGCATAGCACAGATCAAAGAACCTTGCTCAGCAGTTTCTGCACCATGCATTATGGAACTTCTGTTTTGAGCTTGGGGATATCTTTGAAAAACATGCATAAATTTGGCTTTAAAGATTTCATGTGATAGAATATCTCTACTGGACTACAAGTAGTTGTTCCAAAAGTTAGTGCTCTTTGTTCACATGCAGTGGCTTAATCCTAGACTGAATTTGATGAGCTTTAGCTTCAGTTCAATGGATCTTACTGTAACCTATTTCATTAGATCCCTTTTATCTATTATCCAAAATACTTCCACTGTGTATTTTTAGTATAGAGAGTAGGGTCAAGTTACCTTTTGGCTAAGATTTAAATAGATTGATTTCTTATTCTAAGCCTTAAAACAATTTCTCACAGCTCTCTTCTGAACTCTTTCCAGAACTTTCATTATCTTTCTTTTCAAAAAATGAACATCAAAATGGGAAACATTTGGCAGTGGTTCCATTGGAAGTCTTTATAGAAATAAAGTCTCTTCATCCCTCTAACTCCTACACAATCCCCTGTTGATACAATTATGGTAGCCTTGTAACTGCAGCAGTCTTTTAAGAGCTGGTGTTCCCATCATGATGTCTGTCAATCCTCTTAGTGTCCCTGTGTTCTAGGACACACTTGCCACATACTTCATTTTCACCCACCTGCTGTACAATAGCATAAAAAGAGTGGAAGAAACATCTGAAATCTGTAAGGTAGCACAGAGTATAAGAAATAGAGTGCTTCCTCCTCAAGAAACAGTCTAACCTTATGCACTACCTTGTCCTATTAAGAGTTGCTTTTTTAAGGGAAGGATACTACACGCACTTCCTTCTGATGAACGAATAACTGGAAGGCTCCTATCCTATTAAGGAGCTGGGTATCTTCTGCCACCAATTTTCTATGCTCAGGTGGTACAGATTCCTGGACAACACAGGTGTGTAAATGTAGTACTTCCCGCTACCGCACATAAAAGCAAGATTCAGCATCCATGGGAGTCTTTGCAAGGTTACTGTCACAGCAGTTCTTGCTAATTCCTCCTAAAAAGCTCTAAGAAGTAAGTAGTTCTATGGTGCCCTGTAGTGACTGCCAGTTATGCCTGACAAAAGATCACAGATCCAGTTTGCAGTTCTTCTCCCAAAGTACTTTTGTACTTTGTAAATTACTACAGTAATTTACACTAGAACTATTGGGAAAAACCTTTGTATAGTGTTGCTGTTAGAGATCCCCCTTAAAAAATTTACAATCTGGTGTTTTTATAAATCATGAGGAGCTTGACTACAATTGACAGAGTAATGCTAATGTATAAAGAAAAATTTAGATGTTGTCAGAAAGTCCTCATTCCTACATAACAGCCATAAGTATAACACTTTTCAAAGTATCTTAAATCCATGTTATTTCTGCATTCTATGAAAATCTAGGTCTAGTCTTGCTCCCAATTATCACTAGCTCTGAACAGCCTGACATATTAACTTAGTACACTTATATTCTCATCTATAGCATTTTGTTTTCCTTAAGGAATATTTGCTGTATCTTGAATTAGTCCTTGGATAAAACCATTCTTTCCGAGATGTGCTGATGCAAGCTTTTAGGCAAGAGATACCATACTGTGATGTAAGGTCTATAGGACACAAGGAAAAATGCTACTGCTACACTCATAAGGACACCTACAAAACTCTAAGAGGTTAAGACTGCATTTTAACTTCTGTTGGCAAAACTATATATATTATACCTGTAAGTGTCATTGCTCTCAAAACATACCCTTACTACACAAGTCATACACATCTCTTGTTAGTAAAGCTTATTTCATTTGGAGTTTAGCTGTACTGGTCAATTCTTTAACACAAAAAAAGGCTTTCAACCACTTTTAGTAATTTAAGTTAGTCCTTTCTGGATCTTTGCAATTTGGATGTCTAATCTTCCTCCAGAAAGAAAAACATTTGCATTTGAAATGGCACAAATGCAGTCAGCTGCTGCCAGAGGACACTGATACCCTCACTATCTTGGTTTCAACATATCTTTTTATTTCTTTGAACATCCTATAAAACATTCTGCTCAATGTTTGAGTTTCTAGAGAAAGTTACTACTGATAAACACAGGTCAAGATAATTCCACTAACTAATCCTAAAAGAATATGGTATGACTAAAGACAGATAAAACATGAAAACAGCTGATACTAGCCAGCAAAGTGTTAAAACCTTTTTTTTTCTAAAACAAATCCAATTTCATTCTTTCAGGCCACTGTTTAATTGCCAGAGGTAACAGCAACAGCTACAATGTACCTAGGTTTTTGTGGAGTATTCAATTCACTTGCACAAGGCTGCATAATGAAAATAAACCACTGGACAATATTAATGTATTTGTGTATCACATTAATTAAAAGCTGTCTCACTGCCAAACCTCAAAGAACAGCTTTCAAAAGGAATTTCCACTGAGTTAAACTGTTCATTGTAAAGTTTCTGCAAAGCTGACACTTGGCCTGATAGTATTTGACACCTTTATGTATGAACTAGGAGTCTGCATATAGCAACTTCCACAGCATTTGCAGGAGAGAGGTATTTATATAGATCGCTTGATCTAGCTGCACTTTATGTAATTAAAATTAATTTTAAAGTAGACAGATACAGAACTTCAGATACTTAGACACAAGGAATGGAGGCTGCTCCTACTCAGTACAAGACTGCACCCTTGAAAGTCATAACTCTTAACAAAAATTTTGTGGCTATCATGGATTCGTGATGCAGTATGAGCATCCAGCATGATACTATGTAATGGCAACCAATGAAAGCTTTGGAAAGATACACACTGGAGCAGTGAACCACATAAGGAAAGGCTATTTTATTTCTGCATGTGGCACTGGTGGACTGCCACTAGAAAACTATGTATAGCCCTAGGGTTCATCTTCTCAAGAAGACATTCAAAATCTGAAAGAGACACAAAAAAGAAAAAAACCAAAACAGGTAGAGAAAATGTCTTTTGTTACTATAAAGAACAATCTGTTTATCAGAAAGCAAACTGAGAAGTAACTTGATTACACTGTATGAGCACTTTGATAGGGAGAAAATGTCAGTGCTATGGGACTCCTTAAACTAGCCAGAAAGTTACAAGAATTCCTGTCTAGAAGGTAAAGTCAGGCACAATGAAATAATAAATGTAGCACAAAGGGGTTTTTTAACTGTAGGTGACAATCTTTTAGAGAAAGTTCTACAAAAATTGAAGAAAGTTTTGATTCTTTGACATGTTCAGATAAAGTTTGGAGACACTTAAAAAGTTATGTTTAGCCAAACACAAGCAACTGGACTCTACATGCAGGTAGGAAACACAGAGGCCCTGAGTAAAATATAAGTCTTACTATGCAGGAGACCAGGATCAATGCTAAATAATCGTTTTTGACTTTATGTCATAGGAACATAATTAACCAAGATCTTGGATCCCAGTTATCACTTGAACAGACATATAAGCAAGCATTTCAGAAGTCTCGGATCACTTTAAATGCTGTTTATCTACTGCTAAAAAACAAGAGCAATGGCCAAAAAAGGCAAAATCTAGACCACATGTTTGCAGTGAGATTTTTGTCAATGTAAAAGCTCATAATACTCTTCAGATTTTCTGGCACATCTACTGTATGAATTTAATTGTTCTTAGAAAAAAACTATGCATTAATAGTACAGAAAAAGCAATTTTGTCTCATTAGATTAAATCATAATACATTTATTAAGATAAATAAACCTGTTTTTTCTTCTGCATCATGAGAAATTCATTTGCCTTGGCCTGTTCTTCTCATGGATACAATATCTTCAAAAGGACTTTTTACTTTCCATGTGGCCTTAGAAGGCCTAGTTCTGTCTTCATTTTGAGGTTGCTGAAAAAAATGACTGGCTGTTCTTTGACTGGCTTGACCATCATGAATCTATGAAATATATTACGTAAGATACTATAAAAACAAGGCTAAATTCCCATACACCAAAGGAATCAAACAGAAAATGGACAAGCCTGCAAACAACATGAAGCAAACTTGACAAAAAACAGATATTTCACTGTGTACAAACAATAGCCCTTGGCTGATAAACAGAAAGAAGTTTTAAGGTTGTTTGTAATGTCATGAGATCATGGCTTGCAGAATCACAGGTCTCCGTCAAACTATTGGGCATTTTCTGATTGCATGTGAAGGGACTGTATAAAAGATTTGTGAGATGTTATTTGCTAATAGCTAATAGAGTGATTTTGTTCTAGATCTTTATTTTCTAGTCGTGCTGAAAACAGTGTAAACTTCTGCGTCCCTAAGAAAGCTTCTCTCTGTGTTGGCAAGGAAATGATAGAAGAATGTAATTAAGCAAGGATGACCCTAAAGTGAAATGTGGATTCTTCACAATATACAATGTCCTTCCCACCAGCCACATGTGTTTGTCAGATGTTTACAGAATCTTCATTAACTAAGAGCTTTGCTAGATAACAGAAGCTGAAGCATGGCATCAATGACTCTGATAAGGACAAGTGTACGACCAATCTGCTTGACAACTGACAAGAGGCTGGGGTTTGAAGCAGACTGCAAAAAGAACACAAGAAAGTGATTTGCAAGGGGCATTCCAGTTGTTTGCCTTACATCTTCTTTCCTCTGTCTGTATTGAAACAAGACTGGTAATCAGCTAAAATACCCTTGTGCTCTTGTCTCTCCACCAGAAAGTAAATATAGAAGAAATGCATTGTTTCGGAGTATTAGCTGCACTGTCTGTTTTCAACATCATTGCGTGTTTGACAAGAGGCAAGCCTTTGGAAGACTGGGACAGGCTATCAGCTATGCGAAAGTCTGATGCACATTTTCATGATCCTGAGGAAGTAGAAGATGAGACCCATTTCAACTTTAAATCTTTCCTGGAGAATATGAAGACGGATTTACTAAGGAGTTTGAATTTGTCAAGAGTCCCCTCACAAATCAAGACTAAAGAAGAACCACCACAGTTCATGATTGATTTATACAACAGATACGCTGCAGACAAGTCCTCCAGCCCTGCATCCAATATTGTAAGGAGCTTCAGTACTGAAGGTAGGAGAATTCCTAAATATGTGGACTAGAATTTTTAAAGTACATGGATAGTAAATACTCAGATTCTTTTGAAATTCAGAAGACACTGAGTTCCTAACTTCCACAGATTCTTCAGAAAAGAAACATTAAAATTTTGGTTGTATTCTTACTCTATAGCTTCTTTCAGTCCTTAAAAAATGCAGTTACCTTTAGTTTTCTTCTTTAATATTTTCACTGTACAATATTCTCTTCTCAAATGCTTGAACTAAGATGATGCACCAAATAACAGGGTTCACACGAAGCATGTTTCTCAATCCTAGACATTTGGAATTGAGTTTCTATGTTAGAATGCAAACTTTTGATCACCTATAATTGAGACTGATTCTAGAGAGCTTTTCTTTCTGGTGTGCTCTGTACATATTTAAAAATTACAGCAACCAACTGAGAAATGTATCTCTGGATCCAAGCAAGGAACAGCACTGCTCCTCCAAAATTCTGGATTAGACAAAGATTTATATGAAAATGGGTAGTCATACTTATATCAACTGAAAAAATTCAAGATCCCTGTCTTTGTAACATTAAATAGACTTTTAAAAGCTCCATCAGGCAGTAAAAAAGTTAGAAGTAAGTGCAATCCTTGTTATAAAAATGAAACGAAGAATGAAGTTTCCTTTTCTATGAAAAATAGACATACAGAGGTAACAGCACTACAGAGAACTCCAGATTCCCAAATTAGTGACACTAGTACTGAAATAGAAAGAAATCTCAACAATATGACCTAGATTATAGTTTCCATATCTCACTCTCCCCTCTGACTACTTTACAGGGTAAATGCTCTGAAGAAATGGCAGCAATAGCCAATTAAAATTGCCCTAAAACCCAGTCATGATTAAGCAGTTAGTTGACATTAAGCATTAAATAGACATCAGGAATGACTTTTAAACACTACAAATCTGATCTTCCAGCCAAATATCTGCCCCTCCCAAAGCAGAGTTGCTGGTACTGCACACAGATTTGCAGACAACAAACAAACATGAACAAATCCACACAAGCTCAGAGAGTCCAGGCTGGAACAGTCTGGGACCTGGGCATGAAAGGCTGTTTATCACCAAGTCCCAGTTTAGATAGACCCTGAGGCTTCAATTCAGGACTTTCAAAAACCTTTCTATTTCCCGGAACTCCCAGTCCAAGCTGCTTTCAAACTTATCTGAAGACAGCAACAAAAGCCTCAGCACAAACAGTTCTTAAAGACACTTAAATATGTATATTAGAGCAGTTCATCCCATGCATGATTATAAGAGTAGGAAATCATTGGGGTTTTTTAGAAATTCTTTGTGTAAAAATATCTTTAGCAAATTGCTAAATCTGAAAACTCTGCACATGCTTTATTTATGTACTTAATACTGCCCAGCATCATCCATAGTTTGTTCTAGGCAGCCTCTTTATGCTTCCCTCCACACACTCACCTGGCTATGCAATCATGGTAAAACACTACCAACACCAGGGACTTCCATTTCCTCTTTTCACTCTCTGTCCTTGAAACTTGACCAGAAGACAGGATTTTTTTTGTGTAATGCTGTGTCACCATGCTCTTATTTTATCCCCAAAATATATCCTGAGTCTTTTAAAATCAAGTTACTTGGCCAGTCAGAAGCACTGTAACCTCGTGTTTTAATTTCCTATTGCAGATGTTGTTTCTTTAGATTCACCAGAAGAAAACCCATTTCAGAAACACATTTTGTTCTTCAACATCTCTATTCCACAATATGAGGAAATCACCAGAGCGGAACTGAGAATTTATATCTCCTGTCACAGGGAAGTTGGGTCTCTCTCTAGGCTAGAAGGCAACATGGTAATTTATGATGTTCTAGATGATGGCCACTGGGAAAACCCAGAAAGTACCAAATCTTTCCTTGTCTCCCACAATATCCAGGAATGTGGTTGGAAGATGTTTGAAGTGTCCAGCGCTGTGAAAAGATGGGTCAGGGCAGACAAACTGGAGACTAAAAATAAGCTAGAGGTTGTCATAGAGAGTAAAGCTCTGAGTGGTTTTACTTGTGGGAAGCTGGATATCAGTGTTAGCCCTGACACTAAAAATCTGCCCCTGTTAATAGTGTTCTCCAATGACCGCAGCAATGGGACAAAAGAGACCAAAGTGGAGCTCCGGGAGATGATTGTTCATGAACAAGAAAGTGTGTTCAAGAAATTAGGAAAGAACAACACTTCATCTGAAGAGGAACAGCAGGGAGAGGAAAAGGCCATCACTGGATCCCACTTGCATTCCTCCAGAAGCAAGAGAAGCATTGGAGCCAACCACTGCAGGAGAACTTCCCTCCATGTGAACTTTGAAGAGATTGGCTGGGATTCCTGGATCATTGCACCAAAAGATTATGAAGCTTTTGAGTGTAAAGGAGGTTGCTTCTTCCCTCTGACAGATAACGTCACCCCAACAAAACATGCTATTGTCCAAACTCTGGTGCATCTCCAAAATCCCAAAAAAGCCTCCAAGGCCTGTTGTGTTCCAACCAAACTGGATTCAATCTCCATTCTTTATAAGGATGATGCTGGTGTGCCCACTTTGATATATAACTATGAAGGGATGAAAGTCGCAGAATGTGGCTGCAGGTAGTATATGAGGCAGAATGTCTAAGAATAGGAACATCCCCTTTTCCTGTCCTGTGTAAGCCTGTACAGTAGTGATGCAAATGAAGACCATTGCAAACAATGTTTGGAGCAGGGTATGGGGGTTGTTGCTGTTGCTGCTTGTTTTAAAGGAAAACTGGCATTTAAAGAATGGCAATCATTGTAAATAGCCTGCATTATGGCATCATGGCAAAGTGAATCCTGGATTAAAATATTGTGAGATTGAATGAATATGCATTATTTGATGACAGTGATACAATGTCAATGCCTTATTTCAAACTTTCTGTTTAATTGACTGTATTTAGGTCACAAACTAGAGGATTTTCAATGGGGGTTTAGGATGTCCTGCAAACGTTTAACAGCTCTTGAAATCTAATTCTCTCAGTCAACTCTGACATTTTCAACTTCTGTAAAACTCAGTAAATGGAATGTTGTCTGCATGATAAAGTCAGGAATTTAAATTCAGGAAGCCTTTTCTCATATCAGTAATCTCAGAGGCTTTTACAGGCAAATTATTTGTTCCTGTAAGTGAAGATTTGCAGTATTCAAAACAGGAGAGACTCTCACTTATTTCATTCCCAAGTTTCCTTCTGTGGGTAGCAGGTGCCTTAGTTTCAGCTTTCTTATCCTCAATGTCCCTATTTTTACCCCTTTATGGCACATACTTGAATGATAAGAAGTGCAGCCTTCCGCTTCTAAGACACTGTTTCCTAGGAGGAACAGCGGCTCTTATCACCACACAAAGATAAGGAGCCACTTTGACCTACTGCATATTCTTAGTATTTCTTTGCAAGAACATGCAGTCAAATGATGTCCAGCCTTAGAAGCTGCATCCTAAGAGCAGTGGGGGTTGGAAGACCTCAGCACTGAAAAGCCCAGGCTGCTTATTTAGAGGCCTAAATTTGTTGTTCAAGGTCTGGCATGAGGTTCTGATTTTTTTTAAATTTCTTCTTAGGAGAAACTCTGTTTTACATATGAAATTCTTTCACCCCTTAGCAGTCTGGGAAAAATGGAAAACTTCTATCTGTGTTCTATTATACTGCTGTATGAGAAATATACTATCATGCTATCATTCTTCTGACTTCAGTTGTATTTTCACTAAACAAGGACCCCATCTTTCCTGCAATTAAAGTAAACTTCCTTTGATGCTAATGAAGGTTTTGCCTGTAAAAGGAAAAACTGTCTTCCATTGGTTGCAGGTGACAGGTGTCAGTGGTGTACAACATCACCGTAGTACACCTCACTTCTACTCCTTCACCACCTCCCACAGACACACACACCTACCTGAGAACACTTTTGAACCAAATCCATAACAAACTACACATCAATTCAAAATGTTGAAGAACATTGATGAGGCAAAAATCAAAACAGTACCTTAATGTATGGAAGCAACAGAATTTAAATTGATACATATGTTTTGAATTAGGACAGCCTGTGGGCACGACGAATTCATTCGGGATGAACAGGTCAGCTTGAAATCCAATACACAGTTTATTTACTATTGTTAACCTAATACAGAGCAAATAGCAGGTGAGTGTGAGCAGGGCAGTTGTAATTCCATCAAGAACTGCTGGTTAGATCACAAACCATGAGCACAAAGCATGATTCAATAGAATTCTTGAACTGATTTATAGTCTTTGTCTTTAGAACTGGTCTGCAATTGGATCAGATCTGAGATCTGAGTCCACGCAAACATCCCTACCTACATGCCATTACCCTCTTAAGCATCCCACGGCAGTAATCATTTTACCACTCCCCACTGGCTTCTGTCATCTTATAGTCATTATTACATCTTCCTCCTGCCAGAGCCCCCTGTATTCTCTCCCTATTTTGTTCCTAAGCTCCTGACATTTTGCAAAACTTCTCTTAATCGAGTATCAGAAACGACGAAACATGCACTTGGTGTGATCACATTTGAAGACTTATTCACCCTCGTGTCAATGTAATTGTAGCTAAGTCCCCTCCAGTGATCTAAACACAAGGTCCTAGTTATATTTTGACTTCACTGAATACAGGACTTTGTCCATAATTAAATGAAAAAATGGGGAAGGGGAAAAACCTGTTCCCACATCTTCACAGAGAGAAATTCCCAAGAATCGGGGGGGTGGGGGTATTACATTCTGAAGTCAAACCTTGATCTTTATTTCCCTTATTTGGATAGGAAAAAACATACCCAAAACCATTTTTGGCTCAAAACCTCAGCTCCTAGCTATGCTATCAGAATTCCAGAGAAGACCTACAGATCCCATCCCAAAACTGGACTATAAGTCGCTTTTGTATTTCAATGAAAAAAATCAACTGAGCTTCCAGCCAGCTTCAAGGATCATGTTCCCATTGGCTTAACATTTTGGTTGGCATGGTAGTAAAATGAAACATGAATCTTTCCATAGGGTGATGAACAGGGTCAAGAAGAAACGAGAACCCAGTAGTGACTACAGCTGCTGCTACCTTCAGCATGGCTGAAGTGCGTGTCAAATTGATGTTTGGCTTTACATTTAACAGCTTGATTTATGCAGTTTTGCACATTTAATTTTAAAAAATTGTTTGAGCTCGCTCACGTTTCAACTGCTTTGGGAGGCAACAAGGCAGCCAGGTGGTCATGATGGTTCTAGAGAGTACACAGGCTGTGAAGGACAGGTAAGCATCTTGCCCCTGCTTCAAGCTGGGCCCCACTGGACACTGAGACACCCCCCTCTCATCACTGGGTTATGAATGTTGACCAGCAGCTTGCTGTTACTGAGGAATATATAGCTGGTGTTATTTTTACATAACTTCCCACCTTGTCTGTGTACACAGCAGACACAGTGTCCTCTGATCTCACCCACTCCTCCATGCCATGTCCCATTACAGAAGAGCAGCTGATGCAACTTAATAACACAGCACCAGCAGTCACTAAAAATAAAAATTTCTCCATTTTCACTGTTCTTTTCTACAGGTGAAGAGGCAATAGCCTTATGGGAATCTGGAGGTGTTTGGCTGGTATCTGCTCACATGCCTTTATACTGTAAAGATCCTGTCAATATAGAAACGTTAAGCTAAATTAGCAATTCCTGATGTTTGGAATAAAAGGATAGCCTCTCAAGGAAACATCTTGGTTTCAGACACAGCTGTGCCCTACATGGTTAATGCTGCTCCCACCACAGCTGATTCCAGCCTCCTCAGAGCCTGGACTTTACCACACAGGCAATGCACACAGGTGTGTGGCCATGCACCATGCAGGGCCACACAGCCACACACTATGGACTCCAGGAAATATCAGTACCTTGCTGTAACTCCTCACAGGCAGCAGTGAATCCCTTTGTTACTGCAAAGAGTTGCAAGGTGCAGGCAGAAACACATACCAAGCTGGCAAAGCCAACGTAGTAAGTGAACAACGTCTGTGAGGCAAGACCCTGTCCCCAGACTCTGTAACTGCTCCGCATCCCCTCTGGCTGCTCTGAACAGCTAACGGGACATTGCCTGTGACTACCACGTCCCTTCGCCGGTGTTCAGCAGTCAGAAACAGGGCAGGTCCCTCCGGGGACTCGGGGCTCTGCTCTCCGTCTGCCAGGTGGGACGCCGTGCCTGTCTGAGGCGCAAATCTGCTCCGCGCCGCCCTGGCTCTCTCTCACTGGAGCCCACTGACAGCCCCAGAGCCATCCTTGGCCTGCCCTCAGCCTTTAGTGCTTTCTCCAAGGGCTGCCCCGGTGCCACGGGCGGGCCGTGCGGGACCCCGGGCCGGCCTGTCTGGGGGTCCCTGCTCCCCCCCGGGCCCCCTCCAGTCTGCGCCGCTGCTGCGCCCCCTGGGTTGCATAGGCCACTGCCGTTCCCACACGTTCTCCCTGCCACAGTACTTAGAGCCTCTCAGCATGAAGGTGTTTCCTGCCATCTCGCTCTGGGCTGCCCACACCCTCTTTCACCCTCTCCGTGCCTCCAAGCTGGCCCACTGCCTTGTCTTCCTTGGCTTCTGTCTCCTGGCACCCTCAGAAACATGTTGTCCTTCTAAGCTGCACCTGTTTCTTCTCTGTCATCTTCCTTAAAGCTTCTGCTGGACCATCAGTCATAATTCAGCTGCAAGCCTGACAGGAGAATGGCTTCAGTGTAGCCCTGGCTTAGGGGACTCCCTGCGTTCATCCCTTGCTGAGGTGTTTGGTTTGGCCGGAGCCTGGCGCGCCCGCCCTTAGCCCTCACAAAAGCCTTGGCGCTGGCCCAGCACACCGAAGGAGCTGGGGGAGCAGCATCCCGGCAGCCTGGCCCTTGCTGCTGGGCTGGCAACCAAAGCTTCTGACCCAGCAGCCAGGGAGGAACCCAGTCCTTTACAGCTGCACAGCTAAAGGGGCCATACACCAGCATGGTGGGCAGCAGTGCCAGGATGAGGCATCAGGGGCGTCAGGCCCTCAGCAGAACCAGCGGTGGGAATCAGATCGGTTCGATGGCAGCCATTCGTGATGGCCACTAAACAAAGCCTGCTGGGGGTGACTGGAGCTCTCAGTGTTTCAAATAAAAACCTCAGGATAGGAAGGCTTCATAGAATATTTAATATTCAGTATTTATGATTGGCTAACTCTGCTTGGTGTACCATGCTGAACAAACATGTAAATCTATCCAAAATGTAGGATGTAGAGAATATAGACAATATAATGCAAACACATAATATACCAATTCTTCAGGGACTGCACATTCAAAAGTATGTTTCTGAACTAAGTCAGGATGCATATTTGAAATGCATTTTCTTGATGACCTCCTGAATCTTCTACTTGTCTAGAATATAGCAGTTCATCTGTTCGGCAGAGCTGGTCAATGTGAGTTTATCACAGCTGTGCTCCATAAACTGTGATGACACTCCACCTGCTCCTGGCTGAAATTAGAGAGGTTTCAAAATGGGAATACACTTTTTCTGTCCTCACTCAATCTTACATTAAAAATACAAATCATCTTCTCATTCTTTTTTTTTCTTTTTTCTTGATCACTGTAAAACAAGGGGGGAAGGGAAGGGAAGGGAAGGGANGCATCAGGGGCCTCAGGGGAAGGGAATATTAACAGAAAATCAAAATCTAACACGTTTTGGATTTAAGTTTTTCCTATTAAAAATGTAATCATTTAACAACTCAGACTAATATTTCCATTTTCATAAAATGAAAAGATTTCAATATTAAAAGAATGTGAAAGAAAATTTCCAACTTTAGTTTTAATCTATACAGGTTTGTACAGTGTAAGAATTGAAAAACATTGGGACAAAAATCTAACATTACTTCTTTTGGCATGGGAATTAGAAAGGAATATAAGGGTGATATTATTAATACTTTTTATTTCTAAGGGGCCTAGAAAGCCTGCTCAGGAACAAGGTTTCCTTTGTACCAAACAGTACAAGAACAGAACAGAAAAGACAGTCTTATACCATACCTGTGCAATCCAGTCATGCCTGTCACAGACAGCTATGAAGTAGTACTGACCCAGACTTGTACATCTATAAAAGGCAGCGAAGGTTTGTCTAGAAATACTTACTGAAGTCCTGGAAGCATTAAATATTTCATTAGCATAGTCCTGTGCTTGAACTAATAACCTCTGCCTCTCAGTATTTGGAAGCCAGATATCACCTTTAAATTAATTCTAATTCACATATTTAATTTAAAATATGACTGTGTTCAAAGGCTTTGCTAAAACAAAAAATAGTTTATTGCCAACTTTCACCTTTATCCTGTTGGCATCTCTGCCAGTGAAAAAGGTGCTCTTGCTGCCACCTTCAGATGAGCCTCCCGCTACTGCGGTTTGTCAGTGACCGAATATCTACATGAGTCTGGTGAGGGAATGGTGGGATCAGCTGCAGATGAGAACTGGGGAATATTGGAGCAGAATATAGAAAGCAAATAATATACAGAAAAACATTTAATCTTGCTCCTATGGAAGATTTTTAGCATGTGATCTGAGTAATGCAGACTCTGCATGCAGACTAGTCTGGGACAGATAAAAAGAATACCTCTTTTCAGAGTATGTGGGAAGTTCATACCCACAGGAAGTCAGAAAATGAAATACTTGTGGACAGATTTTAAAGGATCATAAAGTTTTATGAGGTAAAAAAGCTAAAAGTAGGCCTTAGCTATTCAGTTTTGCTCAAAACTAAAATCAAAATAAGAATTTGGCTTGAGTTATAAGTTAGAATAGATGGTAGAGTTACATTTTGGATCTGGTTATTCAGAGTTCAGTGAAAAGACTTGCATTAAACAACATGTTTGACAATAATTTAAGCTATAAGTGCCTCAAAATGAGTAAGCAGTCATTCTCCAAATCTTAAAGAATTCACACCACACATAAAGGATTCTTAGCTTCTAAGACCATCTATAAAGAATTACCAAGGCAGCAGTGAATGTTACATGTCATATTGAATTCAGAAAATCCATACTGAATATCCATATTGAATTTCAAGAGAAACAGATCACTGAACAGATCTAGTGTGGAAAAATAGGGGTTTTCCACTGTCCTAGCATTTTAAGTTGTGCGTGTTGGAAAAAATCATTTATTTTACATTTACATTGTGAAGCTGGTTTTGTTTTTATGTGGTAGTGATAAAGTACATGAGAATGAATGTGCATAACTTGAGAAATAAATTGAGCTGTGGAGTGTTGCCTTATCTAATCACAGTCCCGTATATATTTCCCAGTATCTTTGCTTCATAAGAACCTCAGCTACAGTTTCCAGCATTTCTGATATGAAAATCTTTATAGACTGTGATTAAATGCAAAATAAATGTCAGGAAAATAGAGAAAAGTTTTTTTCCTAATCTTATTATTATATAACAACCACAGTCAGGAAAGTGCCATTTTGTGATTTTTAACCTCTAGATAAGGCCTCACTGGAGAAGAATATTGTTAATCTGTGGAAATACTTCCTTAAATGCTACAAAAAAATTGTCATGTAAAGAGTTTAGCAGTGATAGACCTCATTTAGGTATGGGGGGCACAGCTGATATCTGATACATACTCTGATTAAAAATACTCAGTTGCTGTCTGTTCTTGTGTCCTTTCTATTATCTTCACGGAAATTCGTCTATGTCTGTTACATTCTGAGTAAGATGAGGTGACTGTTAACATCTTGTATATAACATCTGTAGCACCCTTTACATAGTAAGTTGAAAGTCTTGAGTGTCAGGCTTCATTCAAGACACTCACACATGACACCAACAGACAGGCTTAGATCATCTTTAGACTCTTCCCTCCACATGTATTCACATGAAGCAACATTTTGACAGCAGTACAAAAACATGCTCTTCCAAAGTTTCAGAGTCTCTTCTTGTAGCTACCTCTGGCAAACAGAATGGCTGGGGTAGCAATTCATTTCAAACTTGAAGCCAAGAATCTGTTCTTGTATATCTTTGGCGTGTCATACTGGAGCTCAGAGTGGGTACAGCCTGCATCCCACATATTCTGATCCTCTTTCACACTCTTAATACAATAGGGTCTCAAATACATTGTGAGCAGAAGAAAACAACCCCCCCACATTCTATTTTGGTATGTTGAGCCTAAAGTCTATTGGCTGGGAGCTGTCATCAGACATGACCATATGTTACCCAACGGTATTACAAGTAAATCCTAATTGAGTGCAAATTGTGAAGATTAAAGTCACCTCAGATTTAGCTGTATTATGCTGAGGCAAATGTGTTTCAAAGTCCTGTTTAAAATGCTGGCAATTCTCAGCACAGAAATTAACAGGCTGTCATTACCTTGGATTTTATGAGCTGTGCTAAATGTCTGGAGTTGTTTGGAGCTCTTAGTCATAGAATGTAAGAAGAGTCCTTTGCAGCTCAGACTAAAAAACACCAAAGACAATGTATTGTCAACAACCTTTGAAAGAATATTAAATATTGATACAACTAAGTCACTGAAGAATCTCCTGGTATAAGCTCTTCATAAATAATGGTGAAAGGCAGGATGATTGCTGTTCTAACTGTGGTTAAAATAAGAATTGCATTTAAGCAATCTACTTTCAGGGTAAGCCAGGACCAGTTTGTAACAGGCAATGCATTACCTTTTGGAAACAATTAACTGCTAGAAAGATCTTCCTTGGTGATTGAAGTTTATTACTGTTTCATAAGAGGCCTGTGAAGTAGTAAGGAGCTGAACTTCGTCTATTGGTGCACTTTGAATGATGCACTCCATTTTAATGAGATTAAAGGTTTAATGCAGATAAAAGATCTGCTCAGTGCACCTGGATTCAACACAGGGATTTCAGTGCGATTCAGAGTCATTGGAGAGCTATGTTCATCTTGATCGATAAGAGCTTCTGACTTCTTTTCTATTCTATACAAAGACAAAATGATCAGGACACATTTCTTGCTGTTTTCAGCACTGATCATGGGCAGCATTCCTGCTGAGGAAATCTTTCAGCCAACTCTAGTGCTGGACATGGCTAAAGTCCTTCTGGACAATTACTGCTATCCTGAAAACCTAGTGGGAATGCAAGAAGCCATTGAACAAGCAATCAAGAGCGGGGAGATCCTGGACATCTCAGATCCAAAAATGCTGGCCAGTGTCTTGACAGCTGGAGTGCAGGGTGCTCTGAATGACCCAAGACTGGTGATTTCCTATGAGCCATTACCACATGCAGCTCCCAAACAAGAAGCTGAGGTTTCCCCTACCCGTGAACAACTCCTGAGTCTTATTGAGCATGTGGTCATGTATGACAAGCTGGAGGGAAATGTTGGCTACCTGAGGATTGATTATATCATAGGAGAGGAAGTTGTGCAGAAAGTTGGAGCTTTTTTGGTGGACAAGGTCTGGAAGACATTGATAGAGACATCTGCCCTGGTGATCGATCTTCGTCACAGCACTGGGGGACAGATTTCTGGCCTCCCCTTCATCATCTCATACTTGCATGAAGACAAGATGCTGCATGTTGAGACTGTGTACAATCGTCCCTCCAACACCACCACAGAGATATGGACACTGCCGAAGGTGTTGGGAGAGAGGTACAGCAAAGAAAAGGATGTCATTGTTCTGATCAGCCACCACACCACAGGAGTGGCTGAAGATGTAGCTTATATCCTCAAGCACATGAACAGAGCTATCACTGTTGGAGAGAAGACAGCTGGGGGCTCACTGGACATCCAGAAGCTGCGTATTGGTCCTTCCAATTTCTATATGATGGTTCCTGTGTCACGATCCGTAAGCCCCTTGAGTGGGGGTGGACAGAGCTGGGAAGTGAGTGGGGTGATGCCATGTGTAGCTACTGAGGCAGAGCAAGCCTTGCAGAAATCCTTGGACATCCTGGCAGTGCGCAGAGCAGTGCCTGGCACCATTAGCCGCCTCAAAAACATATTAAAGGACAATTACAGCCTAGTGGAGAGGGTGCCTGCGCTACTGCGGCACCTCGCCACCTCTGACTTCTCTTCTGTGCAGTCACCCGAGGACTTGGCCACCAAACTCAACACTGAGTTGCAGACCTTATCTGAAGACCCCCGTCTGATGGTCCGAGTCATGATGCCAGGTGAAGCTGCCGATCCCCCAGCCGAGAAGCCAATTGGAATGGCAGCCGACTTACCTGACAATGAGCAGCTGCTGCATGCCTTGGTGGATACTGTCTTCAAGGTGTCAGTGTTGCCAGGCAATGTTGGCTACATGCGCTTTGATGAGTTTGCAGATGCCTCTGTGCTTGCTAAGCTGGGGCCTTACATTGTACACAAAGTATGGGAGCCCCTTCAAAATACAGAGAACTTGATCATGGACCTACGTTACAACCCTGGAGGCCCTTCCTCCTCTGCTGTGCCTGTGCTGCTCTCCTATTTCCAAGACCCTGCTGCTGATCCTGTCCATCTCTTCACAACTTATGACAGATGCACCAACCATACACAGGAGCACAACAGCCAGGCAGAATTGCTGGGCAAGTCCTATGGGGCTAAGCGTGGCATCTACCTGCTCACCAGCCACCACACTGCTACAGCTGCTGAGGAGTTTGCTTACCTCATGCAGTCCCTAGGCCGTGCCACGCTGATTGGTGAGATCACAGCAGGAAGCCTCTCTCACACCCGTACCTTCCTTCTGCTGCAGCCTGGGCCGGGAATAGCTCATGGCCTGACTATCACAGTTCCTGTTATTACCTTCATTGACAACCATGGGGAGAGCTGGATGGGTGGAGGAGTTGTTCCTGATGCCATAGTGTTGGCTGAGGATGCACTGGAGAAGGCTGAAGAAGTGCTAGCCTTCCACAAGAACATGGGAATACTTCTGGAGGGTACCGGGCAACTCCTAGAGGCTCACTATGCCATCCCAGAAGTGGCTGGTAAGGCCAGTGCTATGCTCAGCACCAAACGGGCCCAAGGAGGTTATCGATCAGCTATAGACTCTGAGACTTTGGCTTCCCAGCTTACCAGTGACTTGCAGGAGGCCTCTGGAGACCATCGGCTTCATGTCTTCCACAGCCATGTGGAACCAACACCAGAAGAGCAGCTTCCCAATGTGATTCCCAGCCCTGAAGAGCTGAGCTACATCATTGAGGCACTCTTCAAAATTGAGGTATTGCCAGGGAACCTGGGTTACCTTCGCTTTGATATGATGGCTGAGGCAGAAACAGTGAAGGCCATTGGGCCACAGCTGTTGCAGATGGTATGGAACAAGCTGGTGGACACGGATGCCATGATTATTGACATGAGGTACAACACAGGTGGCTACTCCACTGCCATCCCAATACTTTGTTCCTACTTCTTTGAGCCTGAGCCTCGGAAACACCTCTACACTGTCTTCGATCGTAGTACCTCCCGCAGCACAGAGGTGTGGACCCTCCCCCAGCTCTCTGGCAAGAGATATGGCTCTCTGAAGGACATCTATATCCTAACAAGCCATATGAGTGGCTCAGCAGCTGAGGCTTTCACTCGCTCTATGAAGGATCTACACCGGGCCACAGTTATTGGTGAGCCCACAGTCGGTGGATCCCTCTCAGTGGGCATTTATCGTGTTGGTAACAGTTCCCTATATGCCTCCATCCCCAGCCAAGTGGTGCTCAGCCCAGTCACTGGAAAAGTATGGAGTGTGTCTGGGGTGGAGCCACACATCACCATCCAGGCCAGTGAAGCCATGGCTGTAGCTCAACACATTGCCAACCTGCGTGCCCAGGTGCCACAGATACTGCAAACTGTAGGCAAGCTTGTGGCAGATAATTACGCCTTTGTGGACATTGGGACTGTTATAGCATCCAACCTCACCAAGAACATCAATAAAGACAATTATAAAAGGATCCATACAGAGGAAGAACTCGCTGGGAAGGTGACTGCCATCTTACAAGCTCTTTCTGACGATGAACACCTGAAATTACTCTACATCCCTGAACATGCCAAGGACAGCATCCCAGGGATCATGCCAAAACAGGTACAGTTCTCTCATACTCAGTTATAGAGATGCCAGCTGGAATGGGAGCACTGGGTCAGATACCTCATCTTTTTTCTAGCCCATACCAGAAACCCACCTGAATTTATCAGTACCCGGAGGAGAAGCCAATGCCTGAGTATTGGCTGGTTTCATAGGCTGAGCTGTCTCTGACACTTAGGGTAGTAGCTTGTAGAATTAGATGGTAGTTCTGGATGCATGCATTTTGGGATCAACCTTCAGGCTGTGAATTTCAGTTGCCATATGCCACAAGCAAAAATGCAGGTCTTCAGGGTTAGAGGAAAGATACCTCATTGTCTCTATGATCCCTCCTCTTTCAATGCTGCAGCTTTTCCAGTTGTAATTAATGCAGAAACCCTCTGGTTTCAAACCCAGGTCGTGATTTGAGGGAAGTTTAGTGGGACTAGAGTAAATGCATACAACTCACTAAACATGCAGCCATGTACTCTTTGATGGACTTTTCTATATAAAATTGTAGTAACTGACATCTATTACACCTTTGGTAGTGGCAGTGGAAAGTTGTTCTAATTATGTCTCATGCTCAGCATCAGATAGTTTCCCAGTGACCTAGAAATACTTTGGAAGAAGTATCTGGGTGAAAGTTAGGTGACCCCAGGGAGAAATTGATTTTTAATAATCTACTTTTGCCCTTGCTGTGTGGTTTGCGTAACAGTCTGTGCTTTGTTCTGAGCCTGAGTGTTTATACACGGGTCTGCCTTGGCAGTCTTTCTTGTTCATTGTTGTGCTGGACTGAGCTCCCAGGAGCACTTGTTAAAATTCCATCTCCAAATTAAATAGAGGGTTAGGATAACCTGATCCCTTTCTTGGATGGAGTTAGCTGCTTTCTGGCTACTGCACTAGCATGGCTATCAGAGACGTATTTTCTCCAGGGAATCATAAAATTACTTTTTGAAGAGAATGCATTTGCCTTTGCAATGAACCAGAGTAGACCAAGTGTCAGGTAACTATTAAATGTTTCCTGGGGGAGGAAATCCGTGGACTTCCACACTCTGAAATTTTTGGCATGCATGATTTAAAGTGGCCATGACCTTTGTGGTATTACCACAAATACTAAGGTCAAGGACAAAGTCTAAGCATTGCCAGGGGCAGTTTTTTTTTCCAAGTTTGCTAACCAAGAGATGCTGACCCCATTCTTGCCTCTAAGATTAAATGGAAATAATTAATTAAAGGAGTTTTCTATTCCAGTACTCTCCCTCCTAACTTGGTTGAGTGTAGAAAACGTCACTCTAAAAATATTTCAATGCTTTTGACAGAGTTCCCTGCTCAATTATTATCAACATATCAGTAGCGACACATCATAATTTCTCCCCATTCTACAGAATGGAAAAATCTTGGAAACTGGTCACTGTGTTCACTGAAGACTGCTAGTGAATACTGTTGGTGGTTTTTTACTTGTTCAGACCTTACTTACTTTATTCAGACCTTGAATGTTGAGAACAGGATACAGATATTTGTCACATGACATAAAATTCTGATCCCGATACAGTTAGTGAAGAAATGCCATTATACTGTTCAATGCCTGTTTTACCATAGTTCTTTGTCAAGCAAAATGATTGGAAGAGGTCAGGGATACATCCATAAGAAGGAAATCACATCAGTCTGGATGACAATCAGGACAAATGTGAGATTTGTCCAAGGTGAAATAATGTGTAAAGAGCAGAGAATCACGTCTCTTGTGAGACTAAAATGGTTTCCAGAGGCATAAGCATTCCCTCATATTGCTGGAGGAAATTGGAAGTCAAACAGACAAGAGAGCATTAAGATGTTAACGAAGATGCTGAAGTCATTAAAGTAAAGGATTTCCCTTGAGATGGAGGTAAAAGAAAATTCACCCATTCCATGGAGCCCTGGGTAGCAAGAGTACCTTCATCTCCTGTTTTGCTTTTGCAGCCATAAGAGGGATGCTTTCTGTGGAACATTTCACGTATACCCCAGAGAGCAAATACCTTTAGATTACAGTGAGGCATATATGATGGCACTAGCTGCATTTGTAAATTTTTTAAAAAATTAAAAATTCGGCAGCTCCATACATGGACATAGTGTCTCTCTTGATCTGTATCACATTTATTCCTTAAAAACCTAAGAGCTAGTTTTTCTCTTGTGCTACCTACGTTCCAAGCCATCCTCTCCCTTGACAGCAGGATTTTACTGTTAATGACCTTGACAGTGAAGCAGATCCAACACAATTAACTGAAAGTGATGATGAATAACTACGGGAAGGATGGGACGGGACATAGGAGACAGACAAGTGAAATGCGTGCAGACCTTTGCATCTGCTGCACTAGAATAGCTGCTGAAGCATAGTACAGAGTAGTGAATATGTCTCCTCTAAGCAGCAGCAAGGTCACTGCTAGTCAGAGTTGTCAGCTGCATAAATGCCACTTTCCAAAGTCAGACTTCCCAGAGGCAAATTTTGTATGTATTTTTTGTGATCCAGAAAATAACATTTTGCTTATAAGGCAGAGCTCTGTAAACTTGCTGACCTGCAGTTCAATAATCCCTCCTTCTTATTCTTCTGTCTCTCCCTCTCCAGTTATACCTTCCTTTGCATATTGAAACATTTGTGTTTGTGACTGAGTTTCTACCTATGGAGGAACAGCTGGCTGATTTTGGCATAAGTGTTAAGCCCATTTGAAGTGATGAGGGGTCTCCCTGAATGATTCTTTTGGCTTCTTCTTAATGATCAACTACTGTTAATGCAGTCTTTACACCTAAGAGAATTTTTGTAATGATAGTTTACATAAGCAGCTGAAAATGATGATCAGAATAAAAGGCAAAAATGAATCCTTTATAAAAATTGTTCCTGCATTTCAAGTCCTCCTGTTTCCAGATGAATAATATGTATGTATAGAAGAGTGTTGTACTTGCTGAAGGAGGGAATAGTTAGAGATGTTTCACCAGAAAGAAGTAGTTTGCTTGTATCCTTTCATTAATGAGTGAAATCAAAATGCTCAGCCTCCAAGTGTCAAGATACGTAATCAAATTGCTAGATCTATTGCTAAAAGGTGGACAAACAATTGTTACAGGCCCATATGATGTTGATTTATATCAACATAACCACAGTAAAGTCTATGAAGAACTATGCAAGTTTATGCAAGAGAAAAGTGTCTCGTGTTTTAACTCTCATTGGCTCTTCATCTTTTGCAATCTTTGCTTGCTTGTTTCTAGCATGATAGTAATTCACTGCACAACTCTGGGAGGAAAGTAGCTTGTTCAGGGGAAGTCCTGAGCACAAATACTGTGTTGCAGTAAATACTCATCATCATCAAACTGGAATGGACAAGGACAAATATAATCAGTAAGACATGAAATCTTCTACTACATTGAGCTCTAAATAAAATTCATCTAGAGTATAATATGCATAGACTTGGCCAATGGTTTTCTGGAAAGATGTGGCTCAAGAATGGAGGCAGCAGAAAAGAGGAACAGGAGTAAAGAGAAGACTGAATAAAAGTAATCTTGAAAAAGTTTAAAATATTTGTTTATTCCAGAGAGAAGAAAACTGAGAGGAGACATGAAAACGCAGATACGTAAGAGACTGTTTCAGATATGAAAAGAATAATCTGTTCCCTTGTCCATAGTAAATAGGTCAAGAAGTAATCCACTTAAACAGTACAAAGTAGTGAACTTATACTGTTTACACTAGATCTTAAAAACATCTTTCTAATAGTAAGGCTGGTGACGTACTAGGGTGGATTGCTTGGAAATCACCCAGTAAAATGTGTGTTGTTAAGAGCAAATGAGAATGGGCTGTCAGGGCTATAGCTGATCCTGCTCAGTCCTTGAGCTGGGGGCCTGCCAGGATGGACAGTTCCATTCCAGCCTATGAGGGTACACAAGGAACCCAAATGTTCTAAGTGCAACCCTGCCATTCAGCCCTCAAGAGCTCATTGTTCTTAAACTAATCTCAGGGTTTGCAGCAGCACAAGGGTATTGCCTGATAATATTTTCACAGCCAGCAGTTGGCAGCACTAGCAACCTTAATGGAAATCAGAATTACCTCACAACAATCAGCACGAAAATAGCAGTGAAAAAACAGCTTCCATCTAAATAGACAAAACAACTTAAGGGAGAGATGAAAGGAGAGAAAAGAGGGAAGAGAGGCACATTTGGAAAAGCATTTTCCGATGGTTGGGGTTTGTGTCGGTAACAGGGATCTAATTCCGTGCGCAAGTCCCAGGGCAGCATTCTACGGTCCTATTTTGTGTCACATCATGTGTTATACTTAGGCCACTCACCTGTGGAAGGAGTCTGCAGAACAGGACTGTAGACACTATATAGTTAATGAAAAAACATTTTTCCTTGGCTTAAAGTGGAGCTAGCTTGGAGGTCCTTTAGTCTAGCCTCATTGCTTAGAGTGTGCACCTGAGGGTTTATATTTAACAACAAATCATTTGTATGTAAACACTGTCTGAGTGAGCAGCAGGATCTTGCTTTCAGCTGCATCCTGTCCAGCTTGTCCTTGGCCAGCAGAGCCCTGCCTTCCAAAGGAGAGCACCTGGTTGCTCCCTGAAGCTTGACTTACCTCCTTAGGTACGTGCAGCATGTGGCCCATGTGCCAGTGTCATGAACCTGCAGTTTTGCAGGGCAGTAACTCTCTTGTGCCAGTCACAGGCTCCTCACCTCTTTTGCTGAAAGATTCAGACGCTTTCCCTGGCACCCCAAAATTACAGTCTGAGTGCTCTTCATCTGATTTCCAGTCTTAGAGCTTTTAGAATAGATACATTTTCATAACTTTTCCTGCTGCCAAGAAGAGCTTTCCTTTAGATCCTTGCACATTTATTTCAGCCCTTGAGACCCGGGGCTTTAAGAGAAACCTGCCCACCTTGAAATTTGTAATGAATTTTCAAGAATTAGCAGGGCTGAAGTCCTCGGGGAACAAAAATATGATGCATCAGAGTAAAAGAATAGAGAAAAAATTAATCAGGCAGATACTATTCTTAATCAACATGTTTCTAGGTATGCATTTAGCAATTATTGCTGGAGACAGAGATAAGGCATTTGTTTGTTCAATTAAAATATCATTAGTAAGCGGCTGAGAGTAACACATCAGTTTTACTTGTAGATGTTACTAATGAGTGATGTTTTTATTTTTCTCCTGGGGGAATCAGTATCTCTGAACTAGATATAAGTTCTGTCAACAATCAATGCATGCTGGATATATTTTTCAAAACTGTGATTTGTTAATCAAAGTACAGTTGGCAGATCAAGTAACATTGCTGTCACTGGGAAGTGGAATGGAAATGACAAACTCAGTTCTGCTGGACTGATGTGTTTACAGTCCAGATACAATGGTTGTTTTCACAGGGTAAAGTGATAAAGAAGGGTACAGAAAAGAATTTGCTTATCATCAGGTCAACAACTACTGGCCAACAGGGCTTTTAAATTAATGATTGAAATTTTGGTAATTTTGGCATACATCAGGGGCTGAATGATGAAGTGTCATATGGTGGGTAATTTTCCCCTAGGTAACGTCAAGCTGTGTCAAACACAGCTGCATTCACACACCTTGGAAAAAACTCTTTCTGCTGTGGCAGACCTGCTTTTGGCAGGAGCAAAACTCCAGGCCAGAGCACTATATAGAGATCAGGAGATTACTTGATTTCTCTGTAGTTGCAGAAAGCCCAAGTGCCTCCCCAATTCTGTAGCATGTTGTCGACTTGAAGAGCACCTGCTAGCACATGGTTCATTGCTGACTCCTTGCTCTTTCGAGTGCAAAAGCATGGATTGTCTAGGGATGACCTATGGCAGAGGGCAATTGATTAAAAAGAATGTGTAACACCATTTTCACAGCAACCCTGAGGAGAAAAGACCAAATGGCTGAAGGTCATATAAGTTGTATGTATTCTAAATTCTTATCTCAAGCTGAAGGAGACTATTCCATTTTCAGATACTGAATGCAAAACAGAAGTTTGGCAATAGGAACTGGCTATGTCTCAATGCATACAGGGGTTACTAGGATAACTTTATTATTTGGCTACACATTGCTACTAAAAAGTCTGCTGTTTGATAACATAAGCTAAGCAAAATTAAATAAATCACAGCCTAACACGTGAGACTCCAGGCACATGGCCACCATATCAGAGATTTAGCATATCTACTTCATGAGTATGCTAGCACATGCCCAGACACATTAGGTTCCTCACTGTCACAGGGACTGGGTCATTAAGAGGGGCTGGGGCCACTCGCACCTGCGGCCAGCAGCTGTTTGTCAGATGAGGCCAGTAAAGAGATTATGAAAGTCCCAGGTGCCATGTTTAGAAAGAACTCGTAAAGGCAATGTGTGGGCTTGGATGGCAGGCCTGGGACGGGGATCTATGCTGCAGGCTGGGGTTGTTCTTTTAGCCTCTTTGCTCTAAGGAAATTGTATTTTTGAAAAATAAACTCTGGCAAATAGGTACCTGATCCAGATTCTGGGCATGTCATTGATGCACCTTATACTGTGCAAAAATGCATCAGGCAATGCTAACCTATGTTTAACATGCAAAAATATTGTAAAATTTATTATGTTTTTCAAACTTGGTCACATTCCTCACATGTGTCCCACCTGGTTTAAACATGACCCACATAATTTTGTGTCAAGCTACCAGTGCCAGCAAATTATTTGTTTTGTTTTTCCAAACTCTTTCAGATCCCTCCACCAGAAGTATTTGAAGATTTGATTAAGTTTTCATTCCACACGAATGTATTTGAAAACAACATCGGCTATCTGAGATTTGATATGTTTGGAGACAGTGAACTTCTAACCCAGGTGTCCGACCTAATCATAGAGCATGTTTGGAAGAAAATTGTTCCCACAGATGCATTAATCATAGACCTGAGGTAAACCTTTGAATGGCAAATAACCAAAGCTCTTTCAAAACAGCATTTTATTTGTAACAGTGAATTAGCTTTAGATGGCTTACTATCCTGTTTACAGGCTAACATTGCTGGGATTAAATGAGAAAAGAAAAACAGCCAAGGAAAATAATAACAGTCTGAAAGTATATCTCAAAATAAATTGTATCATCACTTGAGATGTTTAGAACTAAATAGGCAAATTTAGGGAATAGTTTGCAGAATGTAGTTCTGGATGTTACATTTGTTTTATTTCTCTAACTTCTTTCTAATCTAACTCTCCATGTGCCATATGTATATATATTTATAAAATAAATCTTTACTTCATGTAGTGGCCAAGTGATTCAACAGTCAAAAAGACAGACTATGTGTAAGGCTGTATTACAACATTTAATTTGCCGTATCTGGGCCATCAGGTCTGTACAGAATGGGCCTTGTGCACAGAGCACAGAGGTGCCTAGAGGTACTGTAGCACTCCTGGGCCCTCCTGCACCAAGCTGCAGCATTGTACACCTGCTCTCTTCTTAGAATTCTGTTGGACACTCCAGTGTGTCAACAGTGCTCCAAATCTTATGAGCCATAAGATGTCATTCATTTGTCAGCAATCAAAGCAGATTAATATTAAAAAATTCACATTTCCTACACAGTATTTAGGGAAGTAATGCCCTTGTTGTGGTCCAGAGTTAATGTGTGTGAGCCCAGAATATTACAAATATAAACCAAAGAAAAGAAGGACTTTGTAAGGACTTGGTTTTAATGCTAGAACCACTTGTGTGTATTGTTATCATGGGGCTCTTAATATTTGGTAATCTTCTTAATCCTGTGGGATTTGCAGTGTAGGGAGGAAAAGATGACCACAGTGATGAGAGCAGAGACATCTTACTATGTGAGCACAGAGGAGGCAAGACAGTGACGAACATAACACACCCATGACTGGATTTGAATTCAGCAAAAGCACCACCATCTTCCAATAGACTTGAGATAGGACTGGGACTTCCCTCTTTCTTGCCCCAGTTTTCTCCCAAGCTAAACATTTCAGGGCTGGGGACACTGAAACAGCAAAGATGAAATCATGTCTCAGGTACCAAATGGTCTCATTAGAGCTCCTTTCTTGTGTTGTTTTGTTTTGGTTTATTTTGTTACACTGAATGTATTTTCAGTCCTTTGAGTGCACATAAAAGACCTAGTCTCTGAAGACATATAAAAGAGAACACCAAGCAAGCCTTTTGAAATTGTCTGTAAGCCAATCTTATAATTTTAAGGCTAATGATTTAAATTTTGCATGGGATTAACTGTAATGAATAATGTTTCTCATTTTACAAGTTTCCCCTCCCTGAAACAGCTGGATCACTCATGAACTTCATATTTGGATCATTTCAATTTTGCATGGGATTAACCATAATGCATAATGTCTCTCACCTTAATAGTTCCTCTTCATGGAACAGCTGTGCCAGTCATGAACTTCATACTTTTAACTCTCACAGCATTGACAAGAGACATTGATAAACTAAAAGGCCTCCCTAAGGTCACACAAGACATCTGTAAGAAGGAGTACTAGCATCCAAAAGTTAAGTTCAAACTCTGGCAACTGCTCAGATATTATTACTGACTAAAGTTACTGCAGTTTCACTGTCTGCAAGAGAGTCCCAGGAAGAGCATTCCAGCATTGCCCTGCCTGCCACCAACTTCAGCCGTGATGGCACCTGAGGGAAACTGGGCTCTGCTGGGCTGAGCTGTCTCATGGGCTGTGCAGCAGCAGCACCTCCTGGCAGCACAGCACTATCAGGGACCCACTGAAGATGGTTATTTAACTTCTAGCCAATCACAGTGTCAATCATGCAGCTCCCAAATGCTGAAGAATAAAGATGTAGCTTCACTCTTCAGAACAGAGGCCTCCGGGATTGTCAGATCCTTTTCCGGAGGTGCAAAATCTTAGCTATAGATTGAACTGAATAAACTCATTTTCTAGCAGGTTTTTGCTGGAATGTCCGTGCTAGGTACTCCTGACATCACCTAGAGGAAAGTACTATATCCACACTCTATCAGTAAGCAAAGCACAAACATTTCTAGAGCTGTATGTGCTCTAGTATCAGTGAAAAGTGACAGGAAAAAATATTTTGGTAGTTAATTGTGTTTATTCATAGCAGGGGTTCTCCAATGACAGGCTCTTCAGTAAAATTAATCTTCAGAGACTGCTATGGAATTAAGCCACAACCAAAGTTTTCAATTGTGACTGTGCTAAATGAAGCAACTAACACAATCTTTAGGCACAAAAAAAATGGACTCATCTAAACTACTAAGTTTTCTCATTTTGTGTAGCAAAAAATAGGAACACAACAGTTCTACAAATGTGTTGCTTTAATTGGAATCTACTTTTGTGTATTAGGGTTTAGGTATTCACTCCTTGCTGCTGACATCAGGAACAGAATGGGTTACTCAGAGTAGGATAACAAGAATATGATGTTTCTCTGCAGATTTAGAGTCTCTGCTTACTTTCTGATTTTTTCTATGTAACATCAAGAAAAAAATAAGACTTTTAAGTTTTGTGTTTGCTTTTGAAGTCAATTGTGGGCCATAAGACTCCAACACTCTTAGACAGGATTTTGTTTATCTGATAGAAGAGCAAATGCTGATAGGGGAGAATGAATGTAAATATTTCAAAATGTAGCCATAAGCCTTTTCGGGACAGATGTTAAGGAACAATACTTGGGAAGGGAGATTTACTGCCTGACACAAATTTTCACTTGTTTCCTTAATATTTTTAATTTTTGAAAAGGTACAATATTGGAGGCTCCACTACACCCATAGCAATCCTATGCTCATATTTCTTTGATGAAGGACACCCAATTCTTTTGGACAAAGTTTATAACAAACCCAGTGACTCAGTAAAGGAGATATGGACCCAGCCACAGCTCAAAGGTAAATGACAATTTCTTTTCAGAGTAGCTTTTCATTTCAGATGTCTCTCCTTGTGCATTTTAAAGCAAGCCAACAAATACTGTAACTCATTTGGTGAAAGCACCTGCCATGATCAGCTCAAGCTGTGTAGAGAATGTAGAAACAAAAAATGTGCATTTCAGCCATGTCCCTCAATGCCGTCTACAAATAACAGTTTATCACTCCTAAGAATGGGGTATGTTAGGCATAGAGGTTTGTGAATTGGTCCCCAGAAGCTGAGCCAAATACTGTGTACAGCAGCTGTAACTTGTTGCTTTTAAAAGTTGCCAAAATTAAAAATGAATCCAATGTTGCCTAGACTTCTAGTAATGTCTCTTCCAATATTCCCATACAGTTTTATATGTTGTTCCCTACTACCTACCTGTGTAATCCTCTACATCAGTAGATGAAAACACCTTAACACCCCAGTTTGTCCAGAGAAGAGAAAGAAAAACATTAAATTTTGCATATCTGGATGAGTTTAAAGCATTTGGCAATATGTCACACACACCACACATAGCCTGCCCCACTGTTTGTGGAAGTTGAAAGGCTGCTGCAACATGCAGAAACAGAGCTCTTCAGTGCTCACAAACTGCAGTTAGAGTGCTAAGAACCCTTAAACATGGGGTTTAATTATTTTCCCCTCTTCAGCTAAGACAGTAGCAAAACAGTTAATGGTGTCTGCAGTTGTTGGCCTGGATCATGCTGAAATGGTTAAACTTTGTCACAGTCTGCAGGGTCCATCTATTTTCCCAGGCAGTCAGAGGTGGGTTGTGTTAAAGGATATGATTTCTATGGACACATTCCAGTTCCCATCAAAGAGAACGGGCAGACTCATATTGACTTCAAAGGAGCTGGATCTGGTCCTGTATTATATATATATCTACTGTGAAAAGAGTCTTCTAATGGTTATTATGTTTACAGTGAAATGAGAAGACCAAAAATGGTGTGAAAATTAAATACCATGCTATTGGCCCCTCTCTTAGAATTTAGCATGAGAATTTTAAGTCATACTATTACTAACTTGTATAATGACATTTTTAGAGCAGTTTAGTTTTCAAGTTATCAAGTCCTAGTTATTACCTACTGGTCACTTTTTCAAGATACTCTCAAAAAGTATCTAACATGTTCATATATATTGAAAATAAGGTTCAAAATCCTTCCTGTCAGCTGTTTTATGTAAGAAAATGAGATAACTTGGCTCAGATCCTAATAATAATGGGGTATTTGTGGAAGGGCTTGGGACAAAGGCCATGTATAGCTTCCACTTACAGACTATAAAAAAACTGTGGAAAACCACTATAATTGTAATTTCATAAAATGATGCCTGCATAGTTGAAGGCCAAGCTCTATGACAGCAATGTTCCTAGAGCAGGGATGAGGGTGAAACTGAAAATGCTTCTGGATGAGCTTTGACTACTCCTGCTGCAACAGTGGAAAATGTCTATTCCACTATTCTGATGAGAACTGGAGCTCCTGTAAAAGTCAAAGCCACAAAAGAGCAAACAGTAGTAATCATGAGCTGGCTTCTCTCCCGATGGAGCTTATAACCAGAAACTGATGGCACAAGAGCACCACACAGGGAGACAGCCTTTTTTTACAGCATAGAGTCTGGGCTCATGTTAAAAGTATTTTAATACTATCATAGGTACAAAGTAGATTTCCAAACTTCTTGGGTTGTTAATAGCAGGTAGGGAGTGAAGCCTCTATCTCGGCTTCTCTTTGCTCTATTATACGAACAAATGTCTGAAAATTGATTCATTTCTGATGGTTTTTTCCCACCTTACAGGGGAGAGGTACGGCTCTCAGAAGGGGCTGGTAATCCTTACCAGTGCTGTGACAGCTGGGGCTGCTGAAGAGTTTGTATCCATAATGAAGAGACTGGGCAGAGCTCTCATCATTGGGGAGCAGACCAGTGGTGGCTGCCATTCCCCACAGACGTATCAGGTAGATGAAACCAACTTCTACATCTTCATCCCCACCTCCAGATCAGTCATCTCTGCAGACAGCACTTCTTGGGAAGGGAAAGGAGTGCCTCCTCACATAGAAACACCAGCTGAAACAGCACTCGTCAAAGCAAAGGAGATGCTCAATGCTCACCTACACAGCTCTAGATAGTCCAGTGGAGGAACATGCCCCTAGTTCTTATGAACAGAAAGCTAGCTACCCAAATGTAAGCCCTAGAAACAAGTGGGAGGTTCATTTCAGTCTCTCTGGTCAGTGATTGGGTCCCTGTACATAGCTCAGTGACTTGTTTTCAACATGCTGCTGTTTTTCCCCATTCTGTGGAACCCAGCTCTTTCTGTGCATGGTTGAAATACTTCAATAATTCACTGGGGTTTCAGGATTCCTCTCCTGTAATCAAACATAAATGTTCAGTGTGTCAGTTTTTTAAGGTTTAGCTACCAATCAGAGATTTCCTTTGGTCCCATAGAAAATCCCAGCTGTCAGTATTGAAAGCGTGTGAACAACCTCAAAGACAGAACAGGCACATCTTCTCCTTTGGAAATTGTGGACATTCCTATTTATATATCTTTAAAAACTAACAGTAGTTGGAAGTGTCTGTTTTCCAAACTGCAAGAGCTAAATTAAGTCTCTTCTCCATTTCATCATTTAGATGTACCAAAAATAACCATTTCCAGTCAGTCAGGGTTGCTCAGACTCCTGGTATTTCAAAGGAACATGCCTGCTTCTCTCACTGTCTGTCAGAGGGGAGGATGAGCAAGACAAAGGCAGTACATTGACTCTTTTACCCAGTGTCCAGATCAACTGACCCAAGGAAAAGAATCATATGTTTTTACTTAAGGCTAATATTAGATTGCTGTGTCCTGCCCCAAAGACAGAAGAAAAAAAAAAAACCAACCTGAAAAATATCCTTTGCACTGTGCTATCAAGCTACGTATGATGTAATAGTGTATTCCAGGACAACTAACAGAGATATTGACATGAGCTTAATGCACAACATTCCTTATCTTTCCTACAATTCTTAGTTAAACATCTATCTTCCAAATTATTTAAAAATATGTGTAATTCTAATCTAGATCTCAGATTTTCTCATCTCTACAGAATGCCAGCTGTAAGATAATTGAATTAAGGAAATGGTCTCCCAAAATTCAGTTAGAGTCAATAGTAGTTACACATTGGTGTTCATTTGCTCATTTGTAAGTTCCTGCCTTTTTTTTTTTATAAATTGTGTTAAACACTTGACTTCAAGTTTTTACAGGAAGAAAATTTTAAGAACTAAATACATTTTCCATCTTTTTTATTACTTATTTGTCTTATCAACTACACTCAGTGTGATCGCTAACCTGGACTCTTTTGAGTCATTTTCATGTTCTGATTTTTATGCACTACCTTGCTGTTAAACCTCTCAGTGTTGTGGAAAATATTTTAATGAATTAAAACCCATACAGAATTTTGTGTAAAGTGATATATGTATGAAGAATATTAAATATTCTTAATATGGAAAAAAGTGGAGTAGTCAATGAATGAGTAAACAACACTAATGTATTTCTTCTGTCTTTTAAGCCTCTTTAATATCTCAATCCAGATAAACTGCTTTGTTTTCCTAAAAACAATCAGTTGTGCTGTCATGTACAAACAATGTTAATTGTTAAGCCCAATATTCAGAAAATTTAGCCATCCATTCAAGGACAAAAAGCTACACCATATGGGCACAAATAGCAAATAAATTCTTCCCAGAGTAATATGGGAAATACATATGTATAATAAAGATGTCTAGAAATTGGAATCCAGTTGGAAAAACAAACAATGAAGATGCAATTGCCGGTGAGTCCATTTTAAATCAATAATGTTGTTAATTTACTACAGGGATTGATTTCATTGGAAAACCATTGTGCAACCTTGAGAAATTTTATTACTTGACAAAATATTATTTACTATTTCATAGTAATGGCTAATTAATATTGAAACTGCCAGGCTTAACAAAGGCCAGTGTGTTAAAAGCAATTTTTCCTGTCTTCACAAACTGCTCTGTCATAGTTATGCCCATCTCAATGAGTTTAGACCTCACAAAACTACAGACAGTAATTGTGTACAAAATTACACTGCATTGAAAGGTCTGAATATCACAAAAGCACAAACGAAAATT
Organism: Struthidea cinerea; assembly: GCA_013397865.1. Classification (NCBI taxonomy): domain Eukaryota; kingdom Metazoa; phylum Chordata; class Aves; order Passeriformes; family Corcoracidae; genus Struthidea; species Struthidea cinerea. The sequence continues at coordinate 1,197,838 of VZTI01003564.1, forward strand.
AGCTAAGGAAAATCCATGGTTTGTGGTTTAAATGAGAAAGTTAAACAGAAGGTTTTTAGGGAGGGACAAGCAATTTGAGACATGCCCTTCCACAACAAAACAAGAAACATGATGAAACTGCCACCCTTCTCTCATCTGGTTCCAGAGCTGACATGGAGATTCTGCAGTTTATAGCACCATTTCCTTATCATCCCACCTAGAATAGCTTCCTGAATTTTAATCCTAATCATGCTCCTTTTAAAGGCAGGAAGAAAGGAGTCGTCATATCAGACTACCTAGCAGTATCATCTTTCTCCTTCTAGCATTCATACAACTCTAACCAAGAAATGACAGCCAGCTTTTATTTCTTTTGTGCTGCCTTAGTCCAGTGATTTCCAAACTGTGCTCTGCAGATCCAAGGAAGGATACAGACTTCCTTAATTAGTGAAAAATTACCTCATAAAAAACAAGTAAATATATATTTCTCAAAAGCACATCTGAGTGTCATTTCAATGGAGAAACACATCATCAGAGAAAGTTCAGGGATCAATGATCCGTGAGTCTACAAATATCCTAATCTGGCATTTCCTATTGATAAACTCATTATCCATTACAGAAACACAGCCTGCACAGCTAAGCTTGACAGCATTGTGTTGTGTCCTTTTTCACTGATCCAGAAACACGTCATGAGAAACTGTTGTTTGATCAAAATGAACAGTTAGTTGCTAGCAAAGACCGGAAAAGAACCAGTCAGCTCACTACAAATTTTCTCCTCCCATTTTAAACACAAAATCATTTCCCCCCACCCCTAGCATTTCTACTTGTAGAAAAGACAGAGATCCCTGCTGTAAAATTACAGTATTTCACAGGGACAGAATGCAGTCCTTCATTTCTTCACAAACCCCCTGCCTTAGTAAGTGCTTTCCTTCCAGCAGGATTTCATCTGCACCAATTTAAATTTTCAGACTTCTAGACACAAGGGGAAATAAGCTTCCAGCATGACTCAATTATAGGAAGTTTGTTTTTCTTTGTCTCGTTAGGCTTCCTTCTGCCTGTTCAATATTTGGTTCACTCAGCTTTAATACGAATATTTTCATTTAAAGAAATGAAATCTGCAAAAATTTTGGATAAGCCCCCTGGTTTATGTAACCCAGTTTAGATGAGACACTCAGTTAAACTTGAGACACATGAAAGACTTCCACTGTGCCTGCACAAGGAGCTTTACACAAGAGCTGGTTTTACACATAGGGAACCAACTTCTGGTTCTGTTGGCATCTGTGTGGTTTTGCACTGATACCAGCACAGATGCAGCAGGCAACAAAATGTCATACTGTTTGGCTGTGTGTGTAGATGGTTTGCTGTGTGTCTAAATAAGTCTTAGTTCACAAAACCCTTTACCTCAGAATAAGAAGCAATTTGTTAACGCAATCTTTGTGCTGATGGCCACCGACCAAAAAAACAAGGGCAGTATTGCCCACACTGCCTGCAAAAAGGGGGAAATCCTCAATCTTTACATACCAGGACCAAAATGCACTGCCCTTGAGCTGGAAGAGGTGAGGAAAGTACTAGAAATAAAGCTTATTAAAAACCTCTCCTCATTTTTTGCATTTTGAATCAGCTCTGCCACTTTTAACTGGTTCTCTTGCCCTTCTGTGCACAGAAGGCATTCCTACATTGCTCAGCATGACAGTATATGAATTACTGTGGCTAAGATAGGCCCACAAGGAAACTGGTAAGAGTTCTTACCTTTTCTTTTTTCCCAAAAAAACAACTCCGTGACATAAAGGGAGGCTATGTCTCCCTGTAACCTTGCTGCTTGCTTAAGCCTCATACCATAAGCAGAGTGAAGAAGTTTGATTACCAGTGAGAACTCTAAGGAGGTAGGTCTAACACACCATTTGAAGAGGTTTTGAGACTTAGCATCTGTTTTTCAGTGCTTGATTTTCTACACTTTGTCCAACACAAAATCAGTGAAACCATGTAAACAGTAAGATTTGGTGCTGCTTCATTCCGATCTAAATTATATACCACATGTAGTACACTGGAAAAATAGGCATTTGGAGCAGGGTAATGCTGAAGGGATGTGCCAAAATAATACTGGGGAGCATTATACAGCTGGTCCTGTCTTTTTCCAGAAGAAATCTGAAGCTAGGTTTCTAATCATAAAACTGTTAAGAAAACATGGCATCTTTCAGTAAGTACAGAAGAGAACATTTTGCAGTAATGGTACCAAAAAATCTTTAGTCTTATTTATACTGGGCCAGGCTGATCTTAAAGTCATTAATGTAAATCAGGAGTAGCAACATGGAATTATTCTGCATTTGCACTGGAATAAATGAGATCATAATCTAACCTAAACTACTAATGGGAAATATAACCCTGACCACATATGAATGCAGTTACACGACAGAGTCCTTCATTACACTTTATGGACACTGACTTCACAGTAAACTGGCTGGCACCCAGGTGGAGTGAAATTTGGCCCATTAAACTTTGCCATAAATATATTCCTTACATAGTAAATGTTATTGGACACAAAATAGAGATGGAAAGATTACAAGGAAACCACATCATCCCCTACTCAATGCAAGGTTGCTCCCTGTGCTCCATGTTTCAAAGTCTTTGTTCATTTTGGTTTTTAATGACTCGAGTGAAAGAACTTCTGCTGCTGACCTTGGAAAGCTGTGTTACAATCCAACCAGAACTGTCTTCTGAACTCAAAGGCACAATGTAAGAGTTTTATCACTTTATGTTTCAAAAATAAAGCTGGGGTGCACAGCCAGTGATTTATATTAATAGGAAACAGCTATGTATTAATGTTCAACAGCAATACACTGGGAAGAATACAATCTCCTGACTTATAGACATCTCCCAAGAGATGACAATGAGTGTAATATGTTGGTTTCAACTGACAGCCTAAGACTGTCAGTCTCTCTTTTATTGTTCAGATGTGTTTACTTGCTGATACTTTCATTATCAAGCTAAGCATCATCATGGTAACTCAAAATTCTGTCCAGTATACAAAAACCACTGGAGTATATAATCAGTATGGTGGAACAGAGAGAACATATTGAAATGTCCTTTACTCTCAGCTGGGAAATGAGTGGTTTCTGATCATTCTCTGTCTGAAAGGGAATAATAGCCTTTGAGGAGGCAGGTGATGCTCATAGGCCACAAAAACATCAGACAGCCTGAAAAAATCCTATACAAGAGCAGGAGAAATGATTGCTTGAAGAACACATTGTCATAAAGTATCAAAATCTAGCCCCTAAATGGATTTAAAAAGTAATGAAAGGATAATTAGTTGGGCTCCAGTAACAATAGACAGTGTTTCCTACCATCTAGAGCAGTACAAATTTATCTGCTGCTGAGACTCAGCAAAGCTCAAAACAAAGGAGGTGAGAAAAATGTCTCATGGACAGGCAAGAGAAAGAATATGCCACTTTCTTTTTTAAAAAGTTGTAATTGGCCAATGTAGAAACCAGAGGATAGACAAGCTGGTGTAATGCAGTGCAATTCATATACACCTGTATCATTTTGTGAAGGCCATTCCTCTTCTAGCAGTTATCAGAACAGAGCCTATCATCCAGAATTAAAGTGTGCGGATTCTATCTATCAGTAGCTAATTGTAGCTCAGATACCCTAACTGCTTCCTTTGGTATATCCAAAACCTGAATATCACAGGCTAAACTCTACTCCCATCAGATCTGTATGCCTACTGAAGCCACACAGATGTTAGAATATTTGCTTCCTGTCTACACAATAAGGTTGACAACAGGTCACATTTTGATACAGACCCAGGTTGATTTCACTGTGTAAAAGATATTTCAAAAGCAGCAGAGCCTAGAACAGAATTTGGATACTCTGCTTTACAAGCCCCATCCTCTTTGGCAGTCTGCTGGTCAGTTGTTGACGATCATAGATTTCAAACAGTCTTAAATTCAGGTCCCTTTCAAAGCCAAGGAAACGGTAAGATGTCAGTTTTTAACTCAAAAATTCGGTAAAAGAGTGGATTCAGCTAACATAAAGGAGTCAGAGTCCACCAATGCTGCTAGAAATAGTAACTTACTTTCTTTTAGCACATAAGCTCTGATTTTTTGTAGTGCTTAAAGGTTCCTCATTCAATGAGGTGGTTGTTATTTCTGTATTTACAGAAATATTTATTCTGTATTGTACTGCACAGACACCAGCAAATCAAATATAAGCAAAGAAAACTCTGCATAACTATAATTTTATTCCCTACTCTGCAAATTAACACTGCATGTGGATTCATTTCACTATTTTATTTCCTCAAAAATAGGTTGACAAGGGCTAGGTTGAGTTTTCAAGACTTGAAACCCACTCAGACTCTTGTAAACATTTTATATTTTTTTCACAAAGCATCTATTATAAATTATTGTAAACAGTGATTTCCTGAAAGAAATTAATGTAAACTCAAAAAGAAATGGATGTAAGTGAACTATCATTCCCTTCTTCATCCAACCTGCCCGGTCCCTTGGTGACATCTGTGTGCACTCTAATTATGAGAAGTCATGTGCCGGGATAAATGATGGCGTTCTCGGAAGTACTCATGGCAAATGGGACACGTCAGCTTCTCCTCCCGCCTCCTCTTGCACTGGGATTCAGTTGAGGAGTATTCTTTTTTGTGATGTGACCGCATGTGGAAGACTAAATCAGATGTCATGCGAAAGGACAGGTTGCATTTGGCACACCAGTTCTGGGCAGCCACTCCAAAGGATGTGAAGGTGGGGGGAAGAAGAGTCAAGGAAGAGGAAGAGGAGGAGGAGGAAGTGGTGGTTGTGTTTTGTAACTGTCCTCCTGCTTGCTTGGGCCATGGTTCTGAGGTATATGGGAAAACATTGCTCCGAGTGATGCTTGTCTGCAGCATCTGAGCATTACACAAATCACTGACAAAGAACTTGGAATTGAGAAGAGTGCTGCAGCACATGATGTCTGCGGTGGCAATGAAGCCAGACAGCTCCCCCAGGCTCTTTGCTGACTCACTCATGGGATGAGAAGAATTTACTGCAGCTCTTTCTATTACACACTTACTGGGTTTGCTGAAAGCACTCTTCTGTTCTCCTCGAGCTCTGGTGGGCCAAACAAAGGAGAATGCACTACCAGAGGAGTTCAGCAACACTTCCTTTGGTACCTGCTCTTTACCAAGTGGGACTGTGCCATCCTCCTGTTCTGGCTCCTGCAGTCTCTCATTCCTGAGCTTCTCTTTCATCCTCCTGACCTCAGTGAAAGCACTCTGCTTCTGCTCCAAAGCATCCTTCCTAGCTGACTGCCTCCCCGAACTAAACTTCCAGAAAGAACCAGCCAATGCATGCTCTCCCCCAACCTCCTCCTTGCCCCCATAGTTATGTTCCTCAGTCAAATTATTGGTTTTCTCCAACAACACTGTTTTCCTGCTCCTGTTGTTCTCAGCCTCTTCAGATTTTGCTCTCCTTTCTCCAATAAGACCACGTGCATCATCTTTACAAGCTGCCATTTTGACTTCCAGGTCCCTTGCCAGACTGTGGAAATTCGTGGTCTGCTCAGCTAGGTTGCTCTTTTCAGTTTTAGGATTCTGGAAGTTTCTCCATAGCAGAGCGCTCTTCTCTGGGACACACAGGAAGCGGACATGGGACAGATAGGAATGCTCACATTTAAAGACTCGGTCGCATTCTTGGCATCTCAACTCTGCAGAAACAGACAAGTGATGAGTTTTGCAAAGAGGGAATCATGGATGGATGCAGATCCTGATCCTGTCATTGACACAAAAAACCAGAAACACCTCTTGTGTCAAACAAGGTTACACATGGTAAAACTAATGCAAGTGCAGAATCAGGTCCCTTCCTGTTATGCAAAATGGTTCACTCTTATTTGCTTCTATGCTTCCATGCTACTGGGAGAAATTATTTTATTTAGACTCTCAAGCCTAGATTTTATTACATAAAATGTAATTATATTACATGAAAGTACATAAAATGGCCAGGACACCATGATCTAGATAAAACCATTTAGACTTTATAACGATTTGAAGTCTAAAACCAGATTTGGGTCTACATTTCTTAACTAAGTCACTGGCTTTAATTCAAGATGAATGTTAAATGCTATATATCCAAGCAATAATGAGTTTTAGACCAGGATTCAAAGATTTTGACATGAGCCTCTATTTTTAGGATACTCTGGAAGTTTAATACCATTCAAAATTCATCTGACCTTAATGCCTGAAGCCCTTACTCATGCTCATTTGGCAAGCTGTTATATGCCTTAAGGCACAGCTGTCTGTGGCACAGAAAATGATGTTCAAAGTGAAACAATGCCAGTGATGGGCAGGAGGAATAAGGAACACTCTTTCCTTTTGGCCTTCAGACGTACCGCACCTCTGGTTCATTAGGATGATTGATTGCCCATGAACAGATGATACAAAATTCAGCAATCAACACAAGTATGGCACATCTTAACCTTTGTGAACTATATCCATGCTATATTGTTTCACAACACAGCAGTTTTGAAATGCAAGTGATGACAGACAGCACCTGAGGCCTGGGATACATAGGAAAGTTCATAAATCAGTTGGGTAGAACTAAAAATTCCCAATTTGGGACTCAGCATAGCTTAGATCACTTTACAAACTACAGAAGCTGAACTTTTTATAAGAAAATAAGGCTGCTGAAATGGGTGGAACATTATACCTGTGAGATTAATGTCTTGAGTCTAGCTATAGTGTTTCTTGTGCACGCAACACTCTTCCCTGGTACATCCAAAGGGCTGGCAGTGTGTCTACACAGAAACTAACAGAATACACTGAAACCAGCTGGAATTATTTCGTCGGTTCCTGCTATGAATGTGTCTGTATTAATTTAATACTAATTTACAGACAAGCACATTACCATGTAAATTTGCTAACTCGTATCTTTACTAACCTACACCTTTACCAACCAATCTATGTAAGCTTTGTTTGAATCAACTAAAGGGAATGTAGAAATGTTTCTGTTCCAGTCTAACTAGATAAAGTTTCAGCTGGAGTCAGACTTGGCATGGACCTGACTGACTTGCTTGGTGTCTCTGTAACCTGGATTTTTAGTTTTGTATCAACTTCCATGTCAATTTCTTTTGAAGCAATGAATTTCCAGCAACATCTCAGAAATGAAAGCTTGCCCTTTTCCTCATTTCCACTGTGTCCCACACTAAATAGGCAGACTGTGCTGTATGCAGTGCTGTTAGGTTTGTTATGTATTTTTAAAGCCCTGCTCATTTACAAGATTAAATCTGAACACTAGCCTATACCCAATTTCTCAATGAGATAAAAAAGGCCTATTTTCAACTGATACTTTAGACTTTTAGGATTCCAAGTTATCCAAATGCATAGATTTCCATTGCATAGCTCAAAAATTTCAACACGAATCCCTAGTGCACCATCTTCTGCTAGGAAGTAGCAATGAGAATGGCATTAAGAACTGCAAATTGGTTCTTGCTCTGTGCCTCCAGCTCAAACCCCAAAGCAAAAGGTCTTTTCTCTTAGCTGACCAGCTAAGGATTTAAACAGGTTTTGTATTACAAGACAACCGCATCCTAAGGAAGATGCGGACTCACTTCTGTCCTCAGTGACCCCTGCAGTCAGCAATTTGGTACTTACCATTCTGGGGACTCTGAGCTTTTATCTCATTGAAACCCAAGAGGCTGGAAAGCTCTTCATCATACCAGACAAGCAGTTCCTCATTTTTATTGATTTTCCTGGTGGAGCGATAGTATAACTGACTGTTTTCTAAGTAAGCTTCCAAGTTCTGCTCCTTGCTATTGGCAGCTGCTTGTACAAGTCTCATCCAAGGCAGTCCTGTGGGACTGTGCACAGATGTAACATCTACCTGTGAGACAGGACACAAAGAAGGGAAGTTACAGGTCTTGAGGCCCAAAGCAAGGTTTTCATCCAAACCAAGAACAAAGCCTGTTTTCTGCCTCACATTGAGCACGTACGACAAAGCTGTGAGCCCAATACATCTGCCAGTGTCACCAAATCCAAAGGTGTCACAGGGAGAAGGCTTCCCTGGTGTGAGGGCTGAGAGCTCTGGGAATACAGCTGCATGGGAGGGAGGAGGAGACACCAATGCTCATGTCTAACCTCCCATGGCAATGCCAGGCCTGGTATGTTGGTCAGTCTCTAGCCCTGTCCTATGCAGACCATCCCATGGGACTGTGCCAGGTGTGGATCACAGAGGTACAGGAGGCGTGATCCTCTCTAGGAAGGGGTCTCAATCCCGTGGGAAAATGGGATATGAGTCAGGAGATGTGTGAGTGCTGTCACTTGGGGGGTGAGAGATGTGCAGACCCCTGGACCAGTGCAGTGTGAAAATGGGAATGAACATACACTCAGGAGAGTTGCATGTGGAGTTTTTCACTGATGTAAGAGGATATGGATCAGGAGGTGTAAGAAAAATCATGGTTATTTGATTCAATACCCCAAGCAGACATCTGCATATCTGTTTGGCTAGATTACATAAAATCCAGATTTTAATATATACAACTAAGAAGCACTTATATGATCTCGTCCCTTTTTCAGAAATAAAATTATGTATTCCTTTTTTTACCTTCGCTAGATTAATTAAATTCATTTTAAGGTATCTAAACAGATAAACCTCATCAGATCAGTATTTTTTGTTAAATAATTTCTGAGAGTTGCAAGGGGTTGATTTACTTTCAATTTGTGTGCATTCAGAAATACCAAAAAAATTAAGTTAAAAAACATTTCTCAGGTTGTAAGGTCAGGCACTAAGAAGTTAAAAGAATAGTATTAAGTCTATTGCTCAAATTAAATTTCCATTCTGTGTGTACATTACAGCATAGTCCTAAATCACATATAATTTTTACTCCACAGGACTCCTGAGTCATTTAGTCACAGGTTGACCATGAAATAATATAAGTACAAAACATTTGGCTTTGTCTTCCTCATTCAGTGTGTGACTCCAATCAAAGTCACTTTCTTACATTGAATAGGGAATGATTTATTTCTTTATAGGTTTTTCCTTGGTGTTTACCACAGCAGATCTGTGTCCTCTGCAATATTTGAAAGATGGGGAAGATTTTCATAGCTTGAAGGCTGAAACACAGGGCCATCAAGGGCAACATTTATACACACAAAAAGCCTCAACTAATTTTTGAAGCACTAAGTCATTGTTTAGAAAGAAAGAAGTTTGGAAATGAAAAATGTCTAATGACAAGTATGATCTAAATTGCACCCCAAGCAATGTATAGCTCTTTGTTTTCCACTAATTGCAGGGCAGCCATTCATTGGTGTTTGGTACCAGAGACAATATTTTGGCTAATTATTTCTCTGGTTTTAACTGACTTTTACCTCCCATGAAAAGTTTGATCACATTAGTAGCTTGGATACAAGAATGAAACATTAAGAGACCATTAGGATAAAAGTTAATTAGTGCAAGAGAGAAAATAAATTAGCATGCCGTGTAACTGGTTCTCTCTAAATGCCATGGTAATTAACAATGATTGAGAAATACAAGTGTCTGACAGCGGCACAGACACAGCCACCCACACACAGTGGCTGTAACTAACAGCTATGACAGAGGCTGTCATATTTTAGTTGCTGTGTTTCAGAAATACTGAGCAGCCACCCGGTGCTCTAAGCAAAGTCTAAGGGAGCACAGCTCCGCCAGGAACCAGGACTCCAGGGAAAGAGCTCAGTGAGTTTAAAGTGGGTGAGGAGGAGTACCAGACGTAAGATAAGATCGGGGTGCTGCCAACTAGAAGCATGAACCAGCTTTAGTTTTCTCATACGTTTAGAGACACTATAGACCCGACAAATCCACCGTCTCCTGGAGATGTCAATCCCTCAGATGGATCCTTTGCACCCCTAAATGAGGTAAGGGCTTCACAGCCCAACATTTCAGTCACAGCTGGGCTATGGAGGCCATGTGGCTCCCTTGGGAGACGCTGGAGGAGAAGAGAAAAAATAAGGCTCTTCCTTAACTCCCAAGAAGCTGTAAGGGGCAGAGGAACTCAGCTGGAAAGAACTACCTGTGCCAATGGCTGCCAAGGGCTCTTCTTTGCCCAAGTGTACAAACTGGGCCCAGGAGCTCAAATTAAGGTCTCCAAGAAAATGAGAAAAAAAAAAAATGACAGAGTTCCCCTTTGGTCTAAACAAAAAAGCCCAAGATGATGAAATCCTTGTTAGAAATAATATTCCCCAAAGTCTTGCAGGAGTGCTGACAAGCTGTGATGAACAGAAACCTCAGTTGCAATGAATCCACCTTGCTAAACTATGCCTGTGTGTATTCTGTTTGTACTATAGCCAGCATAGCAAAACCCATTTCTTGTTTTGCACTTCAGTGCCATGATGACAACATAATATCATGATTGAATTTTTAATTAATTACTACACAGAGTTAGAAGCTTAATGGTAGTTCCTGATTTCTGGAAGGTTTACTTTTAATTATGAGTAGCTAACAGGTTATGGGACTACCGATTGCATCTGAAACAGCTACTTGCACAGAATTTCATGTATTTACTGCCAAAAGACAGAGATCTGAGCCAACTCAGGCATCCAATTTCATTGCTGCATAGCAATTACATAGCTAAAGTGTAGAAAAACACTAAAGCCATCCCTCTAGAGGGCTCTTCCAATGTAGAAAACCTTTGAGGCTCTCTCTACAGTAATTCAAAACTCTCAGGAGAAATACAGAAATATTCCAAAAATAAAGCCTCATTTCAGGACAGGTCTCTCTCCAAAGAGTTTGTCAGTCTCCTGGAGTACTAATAACACAGTCCAAGAAAGCAAACTTGTGCCAGAGACTCAAGACAGTCATAAACCTTAAAGCCTCTTCTTCTCTTTCTTAATTTGTTTAAAACAAGTGTAGAACAGGTTATCTCCCAACAACTGTATCTTCCATATTACACATACGCTCTGGGATTTCTCTCCTCCAGAGCACAGAAATCTTAAGCAAACCTGGATCTCTCCCAGATCCATCCATGCCACAGAATGTGGGAAATTTGCTTTCCTCACACTGTAGAACACCTCCCTGTCTTCATTTAGACCAGTGGTGACTGAAAGGCACTCCAAGACCCAGAAATACAGGGTAAGAGGTCAGCATGATAAACCGTGGCGATGGAACAAAAAAATTTGGGGAACTAGAGCCGGAGAGTTAACACTCCATCACAATCCTGGGGTTGAACAGAGATTGAAAAGTGTAGCTGTAACACAGACATACCTATCTAAGGTAGCCTGAGGAGGCCCATGTCCTAACAGCAGTTAAGTTGTGGCTGCCCAAAGATTGTGTGGACTAGCTGCCTGACTGCCATTGTGGTTTCACTTTAAAGGATAACTGAGCGCACTGGGTTAGCGGTTGCCCAGATCTGCAAATAAATGCTGAATAAAAGTGAATGTACCACCTGCACGAATCAGTGCAATGCCACAGTCTTCCCCCTCTGTCCTCACAGGGCTGTCATGCCTCCAGATAAACCTCCTTTGTCCTGACAAAACCTGAGCTAGCTGTTACTAAACTGTTTGTCCCTCTTCCCTTCTATTCCACGTCAGACCTGAAGCAGGTTATCAATCATCAGCACAGAAGTGGGACTTCGTATTTTTCCTGCAAAGGAAACAATCCTCCTTAGGTCCTTCCAGTCTGCAGCTCATAAATCAGAAAGGCACTGGCTACTTGTCTTTGAAGGAGCTGTTACTTGTGCTGAACAAAACAAGAACCTACCTGTTGCAAAGTTACCTTCTCAGGGATGGTGTAACTTTTTTTTATAGGGGTAACATTAAACATTGTTTTCTCATACCTTAAATACATAGTGGATGTTCCGTCTATCGGAACACTTGAGAGCAATGAAAGCCACAGTGTCCAGCAGGGTGTTCTGGAGCATGCATGGTCCAAAAACAACTTCTTGAGGGATGTCATGTGTGGTATGAACAGTAGCCAGTATGTCTGGAAAATGGTGATGCAGAAGCTTGTTGTCACTTGTCCAAAGGAACTTAGGCAAAGATGTAAGTTCCATTATAAACCTGTAAAAACACAAGAAATCAGATTTGGCATAGAGATAGAAGTGAAAGGTGGCATCACTACTTGAAATACAAAGACTTCCAGGAGCTGTAGGTGAATTGTAAGAGTATACCAGGACACTGCTGGTTGCAGCGTTTACAGCTTTGTTAACATTCAGTTCAGAAAGAGAAAGATTACTTTGCATTAAACCAAAATCTTAGGTTTGTAAACAAGTGAATTACTCTTCCTGGAATAGGCAGACAGTCCAAGAGTTCAACTGCTGCTCTCTACAGAAGAAGCTTTGGGAACAATAAGCAAAATTTGCAGTGAGTAGAACTCAGCATATTCTTGTTAAACATATTCTCAGATATCCTTCTTATTAGTAGTTGTCACTGTGAGCGGCACTAACGACGAGGAATGGCACGACAAGTTCAGAAGGAAAGCAGTTCTGATCTTTATTAATTAATTAATTCATCTTTTATAACAGGGCTCGCAAAGACTGTGTTGAACGGCATAAGACAATTGGGTGCTCGGCCATCCACCCCCTGAAGGCATTGGTCAAGCTCCAAGACACTTATTCCAAAATATTAGAAAGCTAGAACCATAACAATCTTGCATAACAAACCCAGGTGCAAGATAAGGAGTTAGTTTACAAAAACCTATAGCAGTGTTTTTCACAGCCCCTCTGAGAACTGCAAAGTTCTCACAGAACGCTGCAGAAAGCTGCAAGATTTCTCTACCAAAGCTTTTCAGCATCCACAAGTAGTAGTTTGTAGAAGTGTGAACAAAGGTAGAGAAAGAGACCAGCAACAAAAAAAGACTTTTTGAAACACATTTTGAAAAAGCTGTGCTTTTTTCACTTAAGTGGTTGCACTTAGTCTAGATTCTGGTTAAGCTGCTACAAAACCAGGAATAATCTGAGTCCTGAGTCTATACAACCAGAATGCACAACACTTGAGGCAATTCCTGAAAAGAATTATTTTCATCCCGCCTTAAATATATGTTATCAGCTGTTGTTGAGAAAATCAAATCAGATTATGACTCTTTGCATAGTGATACTCCTAGCACAATGTTAGTAGAGATTGCTGTCTTTAGAGGATGAATTTTCCTGCCCTGAATGTAGAATAATATATTTGTCATTGCAGAGGCAACTTCTGCAATAGAGCCACAATCTGAGAACTCAGTATGTAGCGAGAACTCAGTATGTAGCGAGGAGACAGGCTTGAGTTATTTGTGATTCTAAGCCTCTCTAGGTTTCTAATAAAGATATTGCCATCTCCAGCTCCCAGCTGGAGGTCATGGAAAACCCCTCATTTACGCCATCAAGAGCTGGATCAGGTCCATTAGGCAGAGAAAATTAAAGAGAACAGCAACAAGCCCTGAAGAGGCCTTACCCTAATAAATACTGAGATAGAAGGGCTGAAGATCCAGTCTAATCTTTCTCACTCACTGCCAACAGAATTGATTTGTTACTCACTGACTCATGACTTAAACTGAAGTGGTATAAAGTGCTCAGGAGAGTTGCACTGATTTAACTAAATCAATTTCTAAATCAGTGTAGTTAATTCAGTGTAATTTATTCCTTGTAGGCAAGGTCTAAGACCCCACCCTAAAAATATTAAAATACACGGTCATACATTCAGTATGTAGTAATTATCGGAAGGATGAAGGCCTAAACCACACAACCAAAGCAAAGAGTGGGATAATATACCTCCTCTATCCAACTTCAAGCATCCCTAAAACTCAGTACGATAATAAAGTTTGCTTGTTTCTAAGTGACTTGTTAACTTAATCTGTGATCAGACAAGAAATCCCCCAAACCTACGTGCGTAAGTGCCAAAGTCTCAAAGTGCCACCCTGGCAGCTGTGGAAGCACAGAACTCAACTCTTGCATGGAAGGGTCACTTTTGTGAAAAGCTGTGAAAAGTATGCACTGTGATTATGCAGCAGATGGGACAGTTACCATCAGCCTTGCACCAAAAGGTTTGGACACTGGGAAGAGCCCTCTTTTCCAATCATTTGGCGAATGCACCATCTAGTGTCACATCTCAGCATAACACAGTGTCCCACGACAAAGCGAAGCAGGACATCCCCCAGCCCCTGGTGCTGTCGGTGTGTTGAATCGCCGCAGTCTCTGAGCACCCTGTCAAGCAGGAACCCTTTCTCCCAGGAGTGGGTCATTCTCCCTGCCACCCTCTGCTCAAACAGGAGGTTAGGTGCCTCCACAGATACTGGGTTTGATAGGGTCTGGTCAGGGTTATGTCAGGTAGGGAGAGTAATTTAAATCTACAGTGTTGGCTTTTTACAGTGTTGGCTGAAGATGTGCTGCTGGTACTTGGAGTGGAGAGTGGGGATACTCTGCAACATGATTAGAAGAAAAAGTGTGAATCTTTTTCTACAGTCTCCAAATGCATGAGAAAGCTCTTCCCTCTGCATCCACAAGATTTCAGCTTCTGTTACTGAACCAAGTTCATCAGCTGAGGGATAACAACAAGCAAACGTGACTGTACTGTTTGCAAAAACGAGCTGCTACCTCTGCAAAGGGATGTGCTGCATCCTGTGGGTTTTCCAACCTGCCCTTGCTCAGGGGTCTCCATTCCAAAGTGCAGATTCATCCAGGGCAGTACTGGAACAAGTCCTGCCTCCTGCACAGGTGAGGAGTGATAGGGTGTTCTCTGGTATCTGCCGCCCTTACCACGGAGAACTGAAATACTGACTTCCTCAAAAGTAAAGACTGAAGCTTGAGACATGACTTGAGAGAAAAAAATTAAACTGATTTACTTTCTCAGCTCTCTGGTGGAGCAAAGGAAATGAAACGGATGAGCTGAAGGGAGGTAAAAGTACCATGGACAACAGGAGTAAGAGGTGAAGAGGAGGTATCTACAAAAGCTTCACAGGCATCACTGTAGTATTATGGCTGGATTGTGCAACCCAGCAGCTGCAGCATGAAAGAGGGTACCCACAGACAACTTAGGTAATGCATTTTTTACATTGCAGACTTTTTAAAATTACTTTTCAAAGTGACTTGTCAATGGCTGTTGCTGTAAAAGAAATTTATCAGGCTGTGTGGCACTGTTAAAGAAAGTTTACTAACACAGATTTTACCTTTGTCCCATGAGTGAGGATAGGGGTGTCTGGAAAATGCACACAGAGGTGCCTTTTCAGCAAAGCTCAGGGAAGTTTAGCAGTATCCTAAGCCTAAATCCACGTAGTGCTCTTCCCCCAGTAAGTCCAGTCAAATACTCACTGACACTTTACAGAAGTAAATCTCAACGGAGTATGGGCATGATGTTGCCCAGGGCCCTAGCCAGCTCTGCTTTTCTCAGTCCTGCCTCCACTCCTGGCAAACCCAGAGACAGCCGAGGAATGGCTGTGGGCAAGGTCAGGTCCGACTGCAGCTGCCAGAGGGCATCTTCTGGATTCTCAGACAGGGTCAGCAGAAGTGTGACTACACTGTGGCACCTGCCAGTGCAGAAGGTGACTGTGTAATACTCCATGCAAACTCATACCTTGAAACCACCACCAGAGATCTCAGAACTGCTGAAATACAGCACCACCACCCACAGCGCTCAAAACAGACAGTGGAAATGAGCTAGGAAAAAAAAAGGAACATGGGTAAGTAGGCCAGAATATAAATCTGAAATACCCCTCAATTTGAATGTAAGCTTGAACCTCTACATGTTTTTCATCTGGTTATAATCTAAAGCCAAAAGTTCAGCCACAGCCACGATGCTTAAGTTTTTTTGATAAAACTTTCTTTACATTTTCAGGAACTTCACACTTGAGCCTGAATGAGAATTCTACACCAAACCATGAACCCAGTACCTGAGCTCTCGTCTAATTATAAAATTTGGTTTTAATGCAAATCTCACATCTTTGCCAACAGTCTTCATAGTCAAAAGAAATTCATTAAGAACCTACAAATGGAGTCATAATGAGAAATGGAGAAGGTATACTAGAATGCCTGGCATTTTAATTTGACAGGCTGAAGTAGGTGAATTGCTCACATTCTTCCCTGTGAGTGAAGAGAGAAAATTCTCATAACAGAGAATTCCCCATGACTTCACCCAACTGATTACTCTTGTCTTAATGCCATTGATTTCCACATTTTGGCTACCTCCTTTAAGTAACAATGAATCTGCTGTGCCTTCATTTCTCACAGATTCACTAGCTGTTGTATGTAAGACTTCATTCATTCTCAGAAGTCTACCATAAGCTTCACTGTGAAGGTCATATCTTCAGCTCTGTATTGTGCAGGCAATGATACGCTTGCCTCAAACTGTCAGTGCTGGGAGTGCCATTGCTTCCCAGAGACATGATCCCCCTCATACAACATGATCTTTCTATTCTCACTCAGGTTCTGCATAAGCAGATCCTATCCCTCTGGGATCACCCACAGACGTCTCCGAGAGGCTGAAAGAAAATGAATATTTATAGTGCTTTAGCAGCACATTAGACTCAGATCACCTGTGAGACGATGGGTAGTCTCCATATTCTATCTGTCACAGATGTGAATTCTTCATATGGATGAGTTCAGGGACTTGCTATTTAATGGACTCTTCAACCCCCAGAGAGTATCTGATACACATATACCATGTCCCTGAGTGATGGATTTTGCATCTTGATTTCTGAGAAGTGTGACAGATCTGTCAAAGAACAAGGACCTATGGGCAGGCAACTCCCTATGGATTATGCAATTGTGGATGTTCCATTAAAAAGCGCATGAAATAGATGGTGCTCACAGCAAATGCTCCCAGCCTGCTTGCCTCCAGAGCAGCACACAAATCACTAGTTAACTTTTGGTTTCATGAGTGTTCTTCCAAGCCGGAACTCTGCAGATGGCCTTCTCCTAGTCTCTCCCCATTTCCTAGCATTTGTATAGCAGCCCATTAACTAATCAGGCTTACAACTTCTGCCTTCCTGAAAAATGTTTACATAGCTCCTGCATCTCATGAGAAAAACGTTTCTAGAGAGGAAAAGAAAGGAAGTTTCAGATCCCCGATTTTCTACTGCATGGCCTTCAGATGTCACTGCAAGCTCTTCTAAGAAATGTCCGGAAATTCCCAAATGTAGAAAGACCAATTTGAGCAACAAGTCCTCTGCATCCTATTTTCAGAAGACTTGACCCGATTCTCCTTGCCACAGTAACCACATTGAGCTGTGGCACCATTTGGAGCTTCTTAGTGGCCATAAAGGCACTGGTAGCCCTGCTTAATATTATGATCAACTATGCAAGTATGAAGGAAATGAATTAATCACATTTGCAAGAGGAGAACGTTTTCAGCCAGAACTTATTTAGCTAGTTCAGCTCTTCACAATCAAAAACAGAAGCAGATAATGAAAACTGTTTCTCTAAAATTAATTTTTTTTAAATGTCAATAGCTTCTTCCATTTAACCTTTACTTCCATTTTAACTGTAGATTAATCTGCATATAGTTATATCACTTTCAAAGCAATTACCCTAGTTGGAAAAAAATGGCACAGAAGTTACTCATAAAAAATAATTGAAAGTATTTGATCCTGGAAAGCATCATCCCACAGTCTTTCCAACCATTTTTCCATCTACTCCAGACTTTCCTCAGAGCAGGGGTTAATGTAAACACTATAGCTCTGCATTTCCCATGTCAACAAAACTGAAAGAAAAACAAAAAAAGCAACCCAGAAGTATTAAATACTGGAGCCATCATTTCCTTCACCTTTTAACTTACTCCTTTCTGCTCCAAAGTGTGATGGCATTTTCCCTGAAGCATATAACCTGTGACTTTGTGCCAGTGCAGTCCTGTGTCCGCTGCCAAAACTGCCTTTGATTTCAACAGCAGGTCTGTCGGTCTGAGGAATCCACGATCAGACGTGCAGTGTCATGCACAATAAACTACAGATAATAAAGGAATTGAGCTGATGCAGATAGAGTGGTTCTGTCTGCAGCATTTATTATTTTCTGTTGTTATAAGGAACTGAGGATTCTTAACACACGAAGGAAATTTGAAGGGAATACAAGATAGAAAAGTGAGAAAATCTATTCTTGGGTTTTATACAATTGGTTTGCTTCTGTGCCAGGTTTTCTTCTCCCTTTATTTAAGTCGCAAACTGCAAAGGAGAAAAATCAAAACTAAACTGAAGGAAACTGGTAGGAAATAAAAGGACAATTCTTGTTTTAAAAAATAAGTAATTCCAGAATCCACTAAATAAATCCTGAAACTAGAACCCGTTTCCTAAATTCAGTTACAAGCTGAGAAGTCCTTTAACAGCATGAAAAGTCTAAACAAGTAATTTCTTTTAGCTTACTGCTACTGCAAGACAGAGCTTATGTGCTTCAGCTTGGGTGCAGGTCAGGTCTCTGTGAGCATGAAGTGGTTTCTTGGCACCCTCACTGCTGAAAATCCCGCAGACATGAAGAAAATTGTACAAAAACACTTGGAGATAAGCTATGTGCTGCCATTCCCAGTATGTCTGGGATGAACAAAACCATCTGGGGGTTTGCTGCCCCTCAGACAGACATTATACCCCTAGCAGAGTATGCAAAGGTCTTGGGTTACCTTGGAAATAATTTCCTTGGATTTTAAGAAAAACTACTCATATGTCACTCATTCCTGAGTCTCAAGTTTAGCAACCTGTCCATCTTTGAGATGAGCATAAGACAATACAGCCTGAATTTCTGAGCTTTGACTATGCTCTTTCATGCTCTCATTTTTACTGGTCACAAATTTGAATCCCATCAGTGATTCTGCAGAGAAGCAAGAGGGCAGCTGATCCACAGAGGTCCCTTTCCTGCCAGAGAGCCACATCCCATCCATGCATTACGAACAGCCCAATTAGCAGTGATAAAGTAAATGAGAGAATGACAATAAAACCTGGGGAGACTGGAATTTTTTACTTTTTCTTTGCTACAGCTACTTTGCAGGGCTAACAGCTGGGGCATATTTTGAATACCTCTCTTCTCGGTTCCTCATAGCTCATCTTACATATCCCCTGGTTCTCCTGGCATGATTCAGTCATGCTTGCCTGACTTGCTTACCTGAGCTAGGCATCTGGGAAGAAGCACAAGGAAATACAATTATGCATCAGGAGGAATTTGCTGACTGCAGAGATGAACTGATTCTAAAGAGTGGAGTAAAATTGGGACTGAACTAGCCTGATGCATGCAAATGGTCTTCCCTCGGCATTCCAGGCTTCCCCAGCTTTCATCATACTTTTCTGTATAGCAGCTGCACAAACTCTAACCTGACAAGTCCCTAAAAATAGTGAGTAGAAATAAGGAAACTCACTGCCTAGCATCCTCTGGAAAGATCAGGAGGCAGCTCGGGGTGAGGAGCTTGGTGTCTGTTTTGAGCTTTCAGAAACTGGGCCCTTATAGTGGTTTTATTGTGAATTAGAGACCTCCAAGTTTATGGGGTGCTCACTACTATTTTTATTGTATCATCATGACATCTTCAGGGAGCAGTTCTCCAATTCTTACTATTTTAAGGCCCTGTGATCTTCAGATTGTCTTCTATCATCTGAAATCCCCAGTACATGCAATGTAAGATGACAGCTTTTGATGAACCATCATTATATCTTGGCTGGATACCCAACCTAGTGAATCATGAAACTGCCAAATCTTTTTATTATGAACAGTCTCTCAAACTTCAGTGGGAATAATGAAGAAGACAGAGCTAAAATCCCTGCTTCGAAATGAACAAGTACCTCAAGCTCCACATTTGCTTTAAACAAGTCTTGTGACATACAGGAACCATTTGGAAGTGGAAATTAAAAGAAAAGCTTTCAGGTTTCTTCTTATTTTCTCTGAGAATAGGGAAAGTGGAAGTGGCCTCTCTCCTGATGTATGGTAGCTGCCACACGGACATGCAGACCTCCCTCTCCAAAGCAGGTGAAGATTAAGTCATGTCTCCAAGACAACCACAAGGATGCAATTTCCAGTCTTTATCTGATGTCCAGGAACAAAATGTCTGAGACTGAGCATCACATCTAGTTTGATGAGAAAATAACTGAGATTTGAAGAAGTCCCAGCAGAGTCACGTACTCTCACCCCACTGGCTCTCAAATGGCAGCTCAGCACCAAACTTCCCTATGGTTTTCAGAATTTCCACATTGAACCCCTATTTCTACCTCCGCTCTCTTGCATGGCGAGAAATGTGGTAGGTAGGACAGGAATGGGCTATCCCACACAGCTGGAAAGCCTGGTTAATACTCCCTTGTTGGGATCTGTGATGCAACAGTATCTGCACAGTCCCACATGAAGCCTTCCTTGATTTAGCTGGAGGTTTTCAGTCTGGCAGAACACGAACAACAGGGCCACTGAGGTTTCTGTTCCATCCCTTCCAGTGCTCAAACACAAGAAATGTAGCACAGACACTGGGAGAACTCTTGGTGTTTCAAACTGGACAATGAGCAACAGTAATACCATGCTGCATCCATTGGAAAGGATGAAATACATTTCTTTTCTGCAATCCCAGCGGTTCAAATAGACTGTGTCTAGGAATTTGGCTTCATGATGCATAAAATGTCAATATTCCTTTCCAGCTGGGTTGGTCCCAAGGACAGAATGAATGCTTCTGTCTGGCACTGCATCCAATCTAATGGACCCTGTTGGATGGTACTGGGTTGTACAAGTCTTTCATAAATCAGACAATCCACCTGTGGATGAAGAGATGACTACAGCTCCGTAGTCTACTGCCTTTCAAAGACTTTATTTTTGTGTGAAGGGCTGACTCTTCACTGGCTTACAGATGTTCTATTTTATGAAGCAGTGTGTTTATCCACCACTTCACTCTTGTGGTTTCAAGGCCTAAGACCTAAAAAACAGGATTTCTGTAGGATAAAGGAAAAAAATGAGTTTCTGTAGGATAAAGGGAGCATGTTTTAATTCTTCAGCCAGGATTGAGGATTATCAGTCTGTAAATGTTACGAGTAAGTAATTTCAGCTGCTCATACAGCTGTACATGCTGTACACTGTATGGATACATTTCAGTTCAGAGCTCGCAGTATTTCATATTTCAGGCCTGAATTGTGCTGGTGGTCACCTCAGAGACTTGGTCTGGTTTCTGCACCTGCTGCTCTGGCATTGTTCACCGTTCAGCAATTGACATAATGCCCCAAAACATCACAGGAAGTTTGAATTTTACAGGGGGCATCCAGAAAAGAACAGAAAGCAAATGTTACTCCATGAGAGGGGGAACAAAGAAGGCAACTATTCATCTGTCACACAGTGTAAGAAACACAGATGTGTGTACCTACTTTCAGAAAAATCCTTGATTCACATAAACAGCAGCCCTGACCACAGCAATTTGTGCTACCACATTTGCTCTCACATAGATCTGTGCATTTGCTCTTCACCCAGGCATCCATGCAGACAAAACCACCATTCCCTGTATGCAGCCACAGAAAATGGAGAAACAACAGCGAACCCACAACACGACCCAAGCACAAGCAGCATGAATCAAGCACAGACTGAACCAAACACAAACAGACAGAAACAAAATGTGTAACTTGTGAAAGCAGTTATAAATATTTGTCTTCTCTCTTCATACAATTCACACTGATGTCTCTTTTTCAGAAATTTAGAAAAAATACATTATCTGGTTGAATTTAATGATATATTAAGGTATGCTCCTATTTAAGAGTCCTGCTATACATTTTGGCAGCTTTAAAAAAAACAGTAATATCTGCTCAAATGTTTCTTTCTGACAGAAAAGCATATACATAAAGACAGAAACGCATATATCCACATACATGCATTCACAACTATACATACAGCCATACATGCAACTGTTTATTTTTTTGTGATTTCACATATTCATCATTTGTATTTAAAAAGAAACATTTTTAAACAAAGATCAGTTACTTTCACATGGCTGATGCTGGAGATTTCTTCAACAGTACTAAGTGGCATTAACCTACATTAATCTTATTTACGTTAGTGCTAAACTTACTACATGATGTCAACTCCAGTAAGAGCAAGTGACAGAACTGAAGGACACTATGCAAGGTGAAATTGTGGGAAGCAACAGAAATAAGTAACTTTACACTACAATGAAGCCAAGAAACCTTTTAATTGAAAGTGATTTTGTAAATCAAAAGAGGTCTTACCTAAAGTAATTTGTTTTCCAACAAAATATTTTGTTCTTTGACCTGGTGTTTGTCAATAGCAATTGCAGGTAACATAAGACTACGCTGCAGGAAAATTATATTAACAGAATCACAGCACTACAGACATGGAAATATCCATCTGTAAATACTAGGATTTAGCCAAGTAATTTCTTTTGTAAAATCTTTGGTACAATCTGTAATTCATACACATAATTTATTTTTGTGCTTTCTCATCTATTATATTATGTTCAGCTAACAGAATCTAATACTTTGACCTTACATTAGTATTTCTATGGCTAAAAAAACTGTTTTTTTCTATAAAATGATATCTCTGTAGAGTGCCATAATGCAGCTCTACTTTGCTTTGAAATACTGGAAAATGCTTAAATAGAAAAAAAAAAAAAGAATAGCATTCTCAAAGAACAGCTTATGCTTTGATGTAGTTTTATACATTAAAAGACTTAAATTTAATCACCCTATTGCCCAAAGAAATTCCTCTATTCCTCTCTCTAGTACCAGTTATACTTAATAAATGATAACAAAAGCTGTCAAGTGCTACATTTTTCATTTTTAGAAGCCAAAAATCAGGGAAAACTCCTGAGACATAATTTATTATTAAATTCTGAATTTCATGCATGAGTGCAACTGCTTTTCATTTAAAAGCAACTATACTAAAAATACAAAACTATTTAAAAATCTTATCTTCCATCAAGTTTCTATTGACATTTCTTTCAACTAGTAGCTGTCAGATCTCAGAACAAAGTCATTAAAATGCTTCAAACATTTTTAGTGGACTGAATTCCTACAGAAGCCTTTTCATGTAAAGATTTGCAAATTTAAAGAACAATGTGACATTTTAAACTGGTGGCAGTAACAGCTCCTAACTTAAGTAAGAAATTTCTACTATATGGATATCCATGATATAAGGAATACACACAGAGAATAACAATGTGAGCTATTCCAAACAAAGTTCATCAATTTCTTAAAAGCAGTTAGACCCTAAGTAAGTACCTAAAACAGCCACGATGCTCTGATCGCCTGTCGAAGTTGGAAGGATGAGGAGAGCTGTAACCAATAAAAAGAACAACTGATGCTCGAGAGTTCTCAGCGAGTGAAGAGGAGCCGGGAGGGAGGAGAAGGGCTACTGCCGGCGGGGCTGCCGAGAGGGACCCGCCTCCCCCTCCGCCTCGGCAT
>VZTI01003564.1:1221832-1307921 GCA_013397865.1 Struthidea cinerea
GGGAGCCATTCCGCAGCGGCTGCGGACAGCAGGGCGGGGGAGTCAGGTGGACGGGATTCCCCCTTGTAACGGTACCATAAACCGAGGAGTTTCTTTTAAAGTTCGGGGGGGCGGGGGGGGAACCACACACACGCACGCCGAAATAAACAAAACAAAACCATCTCCAAAGTCGCCTTCCCACTTGTCCTTTAGATCATCTGACAACACTTTAGGATGGAAGGCTCCTCTAGGAGCTGCAGGTAATGACAAGAGCCGCTTAAAATGAAAAGTACTGCTCCATAGAAAATACTCGCAGGATAAAAATTAGGACTTTGAGGTATGAAACGATTTGTGGCACAGCTGGTATGTAAAATAAAACCATCAAACATCTTGTCATAATCAAATATACCCTAAATCTGGACTAGCGACATTGCTTTTGAAAGATGTCGTTCCAGATAAATGCCTTTAACGCCTGGTAGAAAATTTTTATGAACACGTTGACAAATGAAATAACCCGGGTTATTTGATTAGTGTCCATGTAATCTGAATATGGGCTTGTATCAGGAAAAGAAACGTCAAGCCTTTAATACTTTTGAAAGGATGGATTTTCGCTGCAATTATAAAGTAATCTTATACCAATAATGAGAGCGAACCATTCTCGCTGTGTTCTGTGATACAGGGATTATAGAGGATGAACTCAAGAGTTTCTGATCGCTTTTAAAATTCAGCTCGGGCCGAACGAACAACATTGTTGAGGGCAGCGGGGGGTTGGTAGCTGCCCAGCCACCCTGGAAGCTCTGCATCCCACCGCCCGCCCAGGAACGGGTGTGCCGCTGGCATCTCCTAATAGTACTTGGAAACGCCGATTTGGGAGGCAGGTGTCAGGAAACTGGGATGGACAATTCCCACTGCAGTTCATAAAACTCTTCATTCAAGAGTTTGTAATTTTTGCAGCCTTTATGCAAATAGCAACAGACGGTGTAAGAAGGGACAATTAGACGTGGTCACCTGCCTTACGGAGCTTCAACCACTGTGAGACAGTGCGCTGAGGTAACCTGTGCCCCAGGGAGGGTAAGATCCGCACCTTAAGGTCAGCTCCGCTGGTGTTTGGTCGGATTTTCCTTCGAGCAAGACCCGATCAAACGAGCCCGGGCGCGCGGGTCACCGGCCCGGTCCGCCCTGCCTGCCCGCCGCCCTCCTGTGGGCAGAAGCGCTGACCGCACACAAACCTCGCTCCAGCTTGGGACCTGACAGGCCTGCCCGGTGTATGACAGCCACAAGAGGGGCTCGGGCCGATCGGAAAACCTGTTTGGTTTAAAACAGGAGGCTGCGGCGCCGGGAGGCGGCTCTGCAGAGGCGGCCCGCAAGCCCCCGCCGCGCCCGGCCCTCGTCGCAGGGGCTGGAGGAGCAGGGAAGGGGCGCTAGAAAGACGCGGCCCCACATTCCCCGGGGTGTTTCTGCCCAGCACTGACCGTGACAGAACCCAGCCGTGTCCTTGATTTTGCATACGCCCACCTAGCCTTAAAATGTGCCCCCTCGCCGGGCCCTTTGGAGGAGGCAGATGAGCCGCTCGGCCATCTCTCTTTGCAGAATCAGAGAGTATGTTAGAGATCAAAGAAGGGCAGTGCACATTATCAGAAAACAGTGATTTTTTTTCTCGGCAGTGCCTTACTTTGCTTTGGAGACTCCCTTGAAGTCTGCCGCGGTATTTTACGATACAGTGTGATATTCGCGAGGCACCGAGGGAATCTGACGCTATCAGCATTTTTATTTCGTTTTGAAAGGCCGCGGTGTATGCGGAGAAGGATGGCTGCCTCGGGCAGCGGGTGGCGAGGGCTCCCGGGGACCACGCGGGCTGCGGACACTAGTGGGCACCGGCGAGGCCGAAGGCCGGCGGCGCGGGAGGAAGCGGGGGATTCCTGCTGCTCAGCAGCCGCTTGCTCATTTTTTGTGAATGTCACCAGAGAGGATGTGGGTTTCTTCTATTTCTCCATGATCTAAGTAATCGCTGGGTCTCAACTGGCCAGTGCTCAAAAAGTTTTCAAGTGGTGAGCTCAAGCAGTGCATTCAGCTTTTAGCTGTGCATAGTTAAACCAGGCAAGCGGCTAAAAACCGGTGGACCCTCTAATCTTTCCTTGATAAGTCCCCGACCGCCGCCGCGGTTGGATGTGTCTGAACTCGGTCCAGCACAGAAACAGGCAACTGAAATCGAGATGCTTTCCCCGAAGTGAAAACTGTATGTCAGACTTGCGGGCGGCAGCCCACACCGCACCAAGCACGCCACGGCTGCCGGAGGGGGCCTGCGTCCGGCGGGGAAGGGGTTTTGCGCGGAGGGGCAGGCGCGCCGCATGCACGCGTGTCCTCCTCGGGCGCCGAGGGAGAGGGCCCGCCGGCTGCGAGGAGCATCCCACCATTCCCCAGCAGAGCCGCACGCTCAGGGCGGAGCGGGCAGGGCCCAGGACAGAGCTGCCGTGCGCCGTGCGCAAACAACGCACATGTCCCACGCCGCGGCCCTTCCCGAGCCCCGCCGCAGGGCAGCGGGCCGAGCCCGCCCGGGTGGGCCGTGCCCCCCGCGGGTACCACCTTTGTCGGGGGCAGGAGGTGTCACTTTTTGCTGCTGGCACGTAGAGGCGGCTCCCGGCTGGAGCGTTACGGCTCGGCTTCCCGGGTGAAGAGGCCCCGGCGAAGCGCTGGGTACTCGGGAAACTGTGCCCGGTGGGGCAGCGCGCCAGCATCCCACAGGTGATGGATTCCCTCCACCTTGACTCGCGATGGAAGCCTCGCCCCGAGAGAGAAATGTCTAGCCCCAACTCTGTCATGCAAAGTGATTCCGCTCGCATCCCTCCCTGTGGCTCTTTTCATTAATTAGGGGCTGCAAAGAGTGTGGGGGAGGGGGAAGCGGCTGGAAGCCACTAATTATTCAAACTTTGAAGACAGCATCCAGATGAGCTGGGCCATCTCTTTAGGGCAGCGCTTTGTAACCTGTGTGTATCAGGCGGGAGTGATTATGCTACTGTGCAAAGCATCCATTAAGAGATTTCATTTCATCATTACTCATCGCCTGCAGGATGTGTTCAGACTGTAGCGTGAGTAAACCAAGATTTCCACGAAGAGAAAGATTTTGCTGTGGCACAAGAGGGCCATAAAAACCTGCCCCTACCCCCGCCCCCGAGCAATAGTGTTTTTAATTGCACTCAGCTGCAAACAGATTTTTTTCAAGTGCCCCCTCGCGTTGCGCCCCCACCTCTGGTTTGTCACAGGTTTTTGCCATGACGCCCATCTCCTACAGCAACTTCTTTCTGCCTTCGGCGCTGCTGCCCCTCAGCCCCAACCACTTCTGGGCTCCAGCCGCTCCCGAGCCTGCGGGAGAGGGGCTTAGCAGGACGCGCAGCGATGCTCCGGAATGTAGCTGGGCTGTCCCGGCCCCCGGCCGGCTTCCCTGCCCGGCGGCGGCGGAGTCCCCTGCCCCGCTCCCCGCTGTCCTGCCCCGAGGGCAGTCCGAGAGGGAAGGAGGGAGGAATGCCCGCCCTGTGCCCCGGCGGCGCCGGGCAGCGGTCCCTAACCTCGGTCCCTCGCTCGCATCAGCCTTTACCATCTCGGTATCCCGGAACAGGAAAGTCCCAGTTCAGCTTGCCCCCATAAGATCCTGTCTCCCTCCTCCCGCTCCCCTCCCTCTGCCCCTTCCTGCCTTTGGCCCTTGCGAGAGGAGCCTCTTCTCTCCCTGCGGGACGGGGCTGAGGCGCTCGGGGCAGCCGCCGAGGCGGCGGGGAATGGGGACTGGGCTCTGGGGACCATCCGCCTGGGCTCAGCCCCCTGCCCGGAGCCAGCGGTCCGGCGCCCCGCGGGCAGGGCTGCCTTGAGCTCTCAGGGTTGAGCTGAGATCCTGAAGTTAGGGATTTTTTTCTTTTGTTTCCTTTTTTTTTTTCTCCTCTGGTCTCGATACTTCCAAAGTGCCTGTAAGATTTGCAGAGAGAGAGAGACTGGGGGAGGAGGAAGAATTAAGGAGAGGGAAAAGATGGCGAGTTGCTGGAGCAGTGTGGAGAAAGCGGCATTTTTGTGCTGCTTTTTGCTGGCAATGGGGAGCCTAATCTGCTGCGCCCGGCCGGAGGAGGAGGAAGAGCAAGAAGAGCAGCGCTCCTGTCACGGTGCCTTTGATCTCTACTTCGTCCTGGATAAGTAAGTGACAGTCGCATTTAAAAACGTTTATTCACCCTTCAGTGACTCCTTGCAGCAGCAGGGACGTTGTTTCCCCCGTCTTCCCGGACGACTTCTCCTGATGCCAGGCATGACGTGTGGGGCTCGTTCCTTATTTTTGCTCCCCAAAACTTGCACATCTCCCAGGCGGAGCGTTTAGGGGAGCAGCGTCCTTTATGCTGAGTTAGTTGCGCATGCAAACCTGGGAGATTGGGTGTCTTTCAGGTTGTAGCATGTGGGGTGTGTGGTGTGAGTTGGATTCGATGGGACTGTTGGTCAGTGCCCCCAGCATTCCTGGAGTTTTGTGTTAAGACTTGGGCTATGTGCAGAGGTGTCACCTGTGGGACTTAGCACAGGTCACATCTCTGCACGTAAAGTTAAGATTGGAGTGGCTGTGTTTTTACAGGACCAGTTATAAGAGCAAGGTTTTATAAAACTTATTTTTGCTCAACTTCTTTGGAGTTGTCTAAGCCTGTTTGAGTTACATCTGTTAAAATAGCTTGTCAAATACTTCTCTTTAATACTGTTCAGCTGAATTCAGGTATGGCTGGGGGTGTGATTAAGCTCACATACGTCGGCATGTTTTAGCAAGCACTAGCAAAGCAAGTTTTAAGCTGGTGCACCCACAGGTGTTTTTCAGGAGGCACAAATTTCTGTTTCTTCTGGTGTACTGCTCTGGCTTGACAGAGGGTTAAAGGCAAGGGTTTAACTCTAGGAGTAAATTGTTAGTGTCCCAGAATGTGATGGCTGTGTTATCTAATACATCCTGTGTTACCTAGGTGGCAGGGTATTAGGAAAGATGGAAGACTTTGTGATTCTTGCCCACAAGCCAGGTATAAAGTCTGCATTGTTCTATTTCCCGATTGGGAGAACTGATCAATCCATAAGGCCCTCTGCACAGCCTACAAGAGGCAAAAAGTCACTATCACTCAGGATGTATATTTCTGTATTCAAGAAGGAAAGAAGTATCATTAAGTAGTGATTCTGTTTTTAGAGCAAAAGAAGCTGAAGATCAAAGGCATTCTGCCTTTCTAAAAGATACACTAATACACCATGTGGTCATTGTTTTGTTTTTCTTTTGCTTGAACTTGTTCCTGAAGTAACCTTTGTGTCCAGAAAGGGCACTGTGGGGGGCTAGTGTTCTCAAATTAATTCCTGCCAGGCTTCCTAGAAGTGACTGGCACTGTCATTCTGCCCAGTTCCCTCACTGAATTCCCTGTAACAATGAATGTTGCTGATAGCAGTGTGGGTTCTCTGTCTTCTATAGTACAATTTCCTTGTTACAGTGACATTGAGTACCCCTAGTAGTCTCCACACTGTGCCCCTTTGCTACTTTTCATCTGTATTTCAGAAAGCCCTTTATTGACTGTGCTGTTACCATTCATATTGTATTTGAGGAAATAAAAGCAGAGAAGAGAGCAATTTGCTCAGAGATACTGATCTTCAAACAGTAGGAAGTTGGTCATGTAAACAAGTTCCTCTCTAGTACTCTGGACCTGAAATAATGTATTTTAGCAAGCCACAGGTCTTTCCTTTTGTTTCAGGTGCTGTCCACTCACTGCAGTGGTCCACTGGAAACTGGACCTGATCATGGTTGAAGCAAAAAGTCATGCATTTGGGTTCCAATGGGAAAATTCTCTTTAGCTTCAGTTGCAAATTGAGTCTTTATGAGCTTTGAGAGTTACACCAAAGAGTTCCTCTGTGGTAAAAAGCTGTGTTAAGAGTTACTTGGGCCCCTGAGTGGTTTTAGAATCTATCCCTGCTCCTAGCAAGTCTGTAACATTGCGGTGGCAAAGCTGCTTTTGGTGTCAATGAGATTGCATTACAATCCATATGGGTAATGTTGGAGTGCCAGATCTTGGGAGCCATAGGTCCTGTGCTGGCTGAGGGTGTATTTATCCCAGCTGTATTCTGTGACATCTGGCACAACACAAGGAGCTTTATAGAGGCAGGGAGGACTGACTGAGTGGATAGACCCTGGATCTTGGGACAGTTCATCAGAAAGGAACTAGATAGTGTTGAGAATTCATTCATGTTGAGAAGGGTCAGGGTATTTCAGGTAGAGAGAAGGCAGGAAGCCAGTCAGAAGCATCTGGTAAATCTGTAAATGCAGTGGACAATTTTTTTTTTTTTTTAGAATTGGATCCATGCTGACATATATCTGTAAAGAATTCTGTCTCTAATTTTAGATGGGAGAAACCCCAGAAAAACCCAGCCATATACACCACAAAATATCCCCCTATGGCTTGGGGATTGCCTCCCTTTGTTGGTGCCCTGCCAGTCTGGAGTTAGGTGCATTCAGCCTTAGTTAGCTGTCTAACACTGGGATTGAAGAAGTAATGGTTCTGTGAAAACACTGGGCTTTAATCCTGTGACCCTGTAGTGAGCTGGATGACAGGTCCTGTCTCTAAAGTCAGCCTGGTTGAACCAAAATGACTTTTAAGTCTGCTTTGCTTTGCTTCCCAATAGAAAGATGTAATCACACATCAGTAGGAGACAATTTGGAAGAAGACACCAAACCTTTCTCCTCACGCAGTGTGTGTTACTGCAATGACTTTGTTGGGGCATGATTTTTCCTTTTCATTCTGCCTGGCAAAGTCTCTGGGGATTTAATCCTGCAGGCAACAATCATCAGATGGAAAGATGATCTTCTGGTGAAGTTATTGGTATAATATCTATGCTGCCAATTAGAAAAAAGAAAATTGCTGTTTTCTGACAGTTTTTCTCTGCCTGGAGTTGATTGCAGTCCTTCATGTTAACTCCATAGCACAGGCAAGATCAGAGCAGTGCCGCTAAACCTTAGATGCCCCAAAAAGCTGGCATAATGAAAGGGAAAAGCAGCATGTGTGGGAGGGAGACAAGCCATCATCCTCCTTAGGATTGTCTGACCGTGCCAGAGCTACATTAGGACTTCCTTGTCTCTGGGGTTGCTTGAATGAGGAAGTCTCTTGAAGCTGGAAGAACGGGACATTTGCTGGCTGCTGAGGCAGCTGCCTAGAGTCTGCAGCCTTGTGCTGCCTCTGTGTTGTGCTTTTTGAGTTATGCAGGCTTGAGCTTGTTTGGAGGCGTAGTGGAAGACTGTAAAGTATCATAATGAAGCAGCAAAGATTCTTCTGTTTGCAACTAAGTCACTCTCTGCATGAGGTAAGGCAGTATACACTGCAGTTGGCGCACCCACCTCTCCTATGGCATGTAGTAAGATCAAGTCACTTGTGATAGCAAAGCTCTCATTTTTACCTTTAAACCAGCTCTTTAAAAGCTCTTAAGCCAGACATAATGGATTCCTGAGTAGTTCTTACTTCCTTTGGTTGCTTCATGTGCTTAGGTTGTCTCGGTGCACAAAGAACTTGTTTCAGTCTCATCCCAAACTGTGGAGGACGGGCCCTGTTAGGGGTTTGATTACTTGACCGTCAGGTCTTGTAGTGAAATACTTGTGCATGAGAATGTAAATAACTCCCTTTCATCCTGCCTTGCTGTTAACATCCAGCTGTTGTTTGTAATCATACTGAATTGCACTTGAAGAGAAGAAAGGATGACTGACCTCTAGTGTTTCCTAATTATAACAGTGCCTGGTAGCATCATTATGATTGTTTATTAATGCAACAAATAGAAACCCTTTTAAAGCAAGGACTTATACTTGGCATAAATATCTGCTGCTGGCAGTGCTTGACATGACAGGTCTGAGCTGCAGAGCTATTTGTGTTGTAATTTACCGAATATGAAGCAGTTTCTTGATTATTTTTGACTGTGAGGTAGACAATAGTATTTTCTTATTTTTCCTATTTGGGTTGTTTGCTAAGAGTTGTTTGGATTTTGAGGAAAAATGAGCTGCACAGACTTGGGAAAATGTTTCCTTTTTCTACAGCACACATCACGGCAGCAGAAATGTATTGATAAAGTCTTGGCTGGTTTTCTTGGATTATAACCGATATGTTCCAGAGTTTGGCTTAACTACATTTTCTCCACTCCCCATCTTCCCCCTGAACTTCTGTATTGTCCCACTTTGTCTCTTTGGGCCCACAACAGTATCGCCTTTCATATCAATTTTACTTTGTCTCCTGTGCTCCCAAGAGCGTCTGTGTCACCAGCAACTTTGGTAAAGACATCAGTACAATGTGCCCAATCTCTCACTTGTAATCCATTTTGCAGTTGCCTCTTTTTAAATTTAGTAAGCCTTGCTCCGGAGGTGAATGTCACTGGTGGGGAAGAGCACAACCTCTTATTACGTGGGATTTAGCTACCCTGTCCAATATCCCTCCTGATTCTGTTTTTTGGGTCTGTGTACCCCTTTTTCAGCTTGCCCTTGGAAAGGCAGTTTTGTGGGTGTGGGAAGTGTCAGGAGGGAAACAGGTTGATCCTTCCTGGTTTTCCAAAAGCTTTCAGAACAAAAGCATTTCAGGAGCTGCTGTTTGAGGTCACCTTCTATAATTTTAAAACAACTAGAGGGAATTGCTGATCTCCATGTATCTTGTTCTTTTTCACAATATGCCATATTTAAAGCAAACAAAGAGCATTTGGTAAACACATTTGCTTCCCCCCTTCGCCCCCCCCTCGGTTTCCTTGCCAATGATTTGAATGAATTTAGCACTCATGAATTACAAGTACTAGTGAGAGCAAATTTTTTTTTGCCTTAGGGTCTCACTGCAGCCCTCTCCTTCTTTTCCTGCCTCACACAGTCCCAGCCTAAGATGATTAGGATGGAGCTGGACCTGTGGAAACTTCTCCAGCTTCTCTCTCCATGCTATCTCAGTCCACTGCCATTCTCTGTGCTGGTTTTGCACAGTGTGTGGGGAGGGGATGAGTGGCTAAACAACATTGTTGTGGTTGGAAATCAAACTTGCTGGCAAAAATAGGTGTCTGCACACATGTTCTATCACCTACCTTAATTACATTTGCAAAGTTTGTATTGACTGACTTTTAAACCACTGCTGAACTCTGTTTCCTCTAAGTAAGAATATCTATGTCCTGCAGCCAGACTTCAGTTCATTGTAAGATATAGAACCTGATGCAGGTCAGCTGAGAGGAGTTGCTGTTTGAACAAAAGTATCAGTTTTGTTCCTTCGATAGCATTGATTTCTGTGTGCGTGTTTAAAAGTGCTTGTCTGTCTTCTTCCTTTGCTGTCTGACTTCCCTCACTTATAACTTGACCACTTGGTCTACATGTCACCTCTCATAATCTCCAACTGCCTGTAAGCAATATTTTTTTATTGTTTTCAAAACATAATCTGTTGGTATTTTGCCTTTGCATCTTTCTTTGTTGTGGTTATATAGCAGCCAGTGCTATGATTTGCTTACAACCAGGTATAATTGCTTGGAATGTTCCAAAGCAAATTTTTATTCTGTTTCAGACATACCTATGTTATTTGAACCAGGTTTTATTTGTTTGTATTTTGTCTGATATTTTTCTGCCAGCTTTGACTTCTTTCAGGAAAAAAGAAATATTCAGGAAAACCAATTCTCCTTCCTTCAGTCCAAGAGAAAAATTCTTTATGAAACACAAGGCAAAGCTAATGGGCAATGATTATTTGACATAAAACATGTACAGTTAACGGGAAGCAAAAGCCATGGCAGCTTGTCATTTGCAGTCTATTTATGCATGTAACTAAATCTGATTTATTTGGGGCTTGAGCCAAGGAAGTATACCGTAAGATTCCCACTGACCTAGGGTTTTTATTTGTGTGTTCAGTGACTGAGAATTTCATTACTGTTGTCTGGGCTTGCAGGCCAAATTCACTGTTGTAAACTGTGAATTTGTATGAGGTGTAGTAGGATTGAATCTTCTAATCTCAAATGCAGGAATGAATTGACTCCTGTGAGCTATTAACAGTGCAAGAGTTGTATATCTCTGCTCCTGCCTATCATTTGCACCTTAAGAGTGTTGCAGCATGGCTGGGATTGTGTGCCCTGCTTTGCTCCCTGTGTTGTGCTGGAGAATACCAGGATGCTCAGAGTGGGTCTTCTTGCCCTGATGCTGCTCAGAGCATCCCTGGAGCTTTACAGGGAGATCTGAAGTGGCTGAATGCAGTGTGAGCATGGCTTCTGAATTTCACTTTGTGCCCTGTTGTTGGTCAGGGACTTAGCAACAGCGACAGTATAGTACCAGGTGGACAGGATTTGTGAATGAGATGGATGACTGTAGGATCAAAGGGCAGTACTTTGTTTGAGGCATGATTTCAGAGAAATCTGTAATATTGCTGCAGACTTTATTCGTAGGGCAAAAGCTAACTGTGAAATTAATGGGTTTGGTCATGACATCTTTTGGATTCAAGTACTTTGGGTCATGTGCTCGGATGCTGGCCTAGGATTAAAGCCCATTTTGCAGTCACTTCTCTGCATCTTCCCCTCCCCATGCCAGCCCTTGTCTTGTCCATTAATATTACAAGTACTCTGGAGGAAGGACTGTCTCAGAATGGCTGTCTCTGCCTGTGTTTCTAATTGCCTCTGGAGCAGATGATGGAAACTAGTCCTTTCTTGCCTGGGTGAGTCACCCAGTCAAGGTCCCTTCCATGCTTGCAAGATGCATTGTTGGGGAGAGGAGGACTCTCGTCACTTTGAATGCTCTGGTAGCTCAGAAGGGAGCAGAGGGGTGGATGAACACTCGGGCATGTCTGAAACCACAACAGACTAGATGCCCCAGGGTTTGCTTTTATTGCAGAGCCATTATTAGCCATGTGCAAGAATTCTGTTGTCTGTAATGTGGTTGTGACCACAAAGAGCCCTCTAAATAACAATAGTATCACGTTTGTGAGCAATGGGCCATGTACAGGGCCACCATTAGCTCAAGGGGGTAGAGACTTACAGGGACCTACTTAAGAGTGCTTCTACTTAAGAGGTCTTATGCTCCCCTGACACCATATTCAGACTAAATCCAGCATCAGTAATAATGTTTCTTTTACTTGCTCCAGGATGTCTGGAATTGCTGCCTTCAGCTAATCTGTAATGGAGGCAAATGGGCATGGCGGGTATGTGTATATGGAGTAGGACAAGGGGCAGCTCTGTGCTTTCAAGGGGTTTCACTCTTTCAGTTTCAGGAGGGATGAAAGGCTTTGGGTCCTGCTGCCTTCTATGTGTACATATGGTAATAAAAATATTTACTGTTTGGGTAGTGTTGGGGTTTTAAGTTTCACTGCAAAGCTGCATAACTGCTGTACGTTGCACTGGGTTGATCCATGTGGGCTCCTGACAGTGAATTCAGCAGTAGCTGTGATTCACGTGTGCTCTAGGACAGACACAGCTGGCCCTCCTGCTATTTGCCTGCTGAAATGACTGGGCTGAAAGTGGCACCCCTTTATGCCAGGGTTGTGCTGCTTCATTTCTCTGGGCTCCAGCTTCCCTTGCTGCTGGGAGCATGTAAGGAAAGAAGAGAAAGTTTCCAATTTATCTTAGCCTTTGTCTTCACAAACATCAGTGAAATACTTCAGATTGGATAGGCACAATTCTAACATGGTCATGATTTTTATGCTGACACAGAGCTCTGCTAAACCAGAAGGAATCACTCCAAAATCGGCAGGAGCGGAATCAAGCCTTGGAATCACATCACTTCCTTCCACCCCCAGAAATACTCACTGACCTCCTCTTTTCCCCTCCCATCAAGCAGTAGCAATGTAAAATTAAGGAAAACAGCTGCAGCAAGAGCTGCAGCAGCAGCTGCTCCTCCGAGCCCAGTCCTGATGCGGCTAGAAGGACATTCTTTCCTGTGTTGTGGTTTGCTGACTTTTCTCTTTGTCTCGTGTGTAATGGGAACAGAGCTCATGGAGCAGGGAGCAAGCTCAAGGCAAATGGCTTCTGTGGTTTTTTTTTAACTTCACTTGGGCTGAATTCTGGTCCCAATAGCATAAGTATAAACCTGGAGAAATTTTGCTACTTCTCTGGTCCCACTCCAGGTTTACCCCAGTGAAAGCAGCAGCAGAAACATGCTCTGAGATGCTTTCTGGAACGTTCCAGCTTGCCCACAGCAACTGTCTACTTTCCTGCACCATGAGAATTTTGTCACCTCTGAGGGCTGAAGCCTCACCATCCCACTAGACTCTGAAAGGTACACAAACTGCTTGTCACCTATGTGTCACCATCCACAGAGGTCTTGTGATGCTCCACTACTTTGCAGAGAACATTAGGCTGCCTGGGCTCCTTCAGCAGGGAAAGTGCAGGGAGGAAGGCCAGGGCCCGGCAGGGTGGTGGCAGCCTTTAATTGATGTGAGGAGCTGAACCCGGTAGCTGATGGCTGAAAGCAGGAAATCTCCGAGGCGTGAGCCTGAAAGATGGATCTGGCTGCAGGCTTTCTTTTTTTGCAGACAGCCGCAGTGCTGGCTCGATGGACCTACTGGTATAAACCTCCACAACAGGATACGTAAGAGTCCCTGTCTGTGTCACTTCCCCACAGCTTGTCCCAGATGCTGACGGGGGTGGACGAGTGTGTGTCGCACCCCAGTGCTTTTTCCACACAGTGATGATCTTTGACGTGCTACATTTATTCTCCTAGTCTGGTCCAGCCACAAAGAGCAACAAGTTAGTTTATGCTGACAGCAACAGTGATTTTGCAGTGTGAAAGATAAGATTCCAAAGGCAGTGGAATGGCTCAGGATTTTCAATAGTGCGGGGGCAGTTCTGTCTGTCAGTGGTGGAACTCGTATTTGATGACGTAGTGTATCATATAGCAAACATTTTAGTGTTGTAATTTTTTGTTTAGTCTACCATCAAAACTGCCATTGTTGGAGGTATGAGGTCAGGCCTCTGGGGCAACAGATGAAACTATCAGGCCAAACCCAAGAAGCCTCCAAAACATATACACACACACACACACACACACACACACAAAATGGCAAAATGGCAAAAAAAAAGTCCTTTACAAATAGCTTTACAAACAGGGGTATTTAGAGGGAAGCTTGGGTGGGAGGGAGGGAGGGGAAGTCAGGCTCTTCTATAAGCCAGGCCATTCCCACTGGCATTCATGAGGAGTTTGACATGACTGGCATTGATGGCATTTTGGCACCATTTGCAGTGGGAGAAGACACCTGGTCTTGCAGGAGTGTGGTGGGGAAAGTGATGAAATGCTGACTACTTCACTGGTACTCCCTCTGTGAGATTTTGAAACCAACATTTTCTTGCTAGTATTTTTGTCTGGCCTTGACTTTTCCCTGTTGATAGATTGGGACACTTTTGACACTTCCAGCCAGTAAGCAACATGTGGGTGCAGAATTGCTCTTAGGGGTGAAGAACACCCTCTGCTGTGCTGAAGTAACTCTGCTCTGCAGGGCTCAGTGATGTAGAGCTGGGCACTCTGAGAGCACAGTACACTTCCTTTGAGGACTAATCCATGACAGAGACCTCCCTCATTTTTCAGCCGTGGGTGCCTATTGATTTATTACAGTCAATTCTCAGTCTTGCTGGCTGTACTTTTTCCAAGAAAAAAAAAAAGAGAAGGGAGAAAAAAGAAGTAATTCTGACAGTCCTAAGAAGGTACTGGAAATGTTGGTTTGTTGCAGTTCAAAAGAAAATTTGCTGCTACTTTATTTTTTTGGATTGCATCAGTGCCTCTGCAGCTGGCTGTAGAAATTTGATACCTCATCTAAAATAGGTCAGTCTTTTCCAAGTAAGAAACTATGGCTATGCTGTGTGGGCAATTGACTTCACTGAAAATTTCAGGAGTTGAATTTAAGTCAGATGGCTTAAATGGAAATGGAAAGTGTCAGCTTAAGGGGGGGGGGAAGAATTTTTTAAAAAATTGGGAGCTCTAGATGCATCTTGGATAGATTCAAGGAAAATCTTTGACTTCATTGTGTTTCGAGATTTAGCCTGGGACTTTCATAAAAATCCTGGAGAACTATAGGTCTTGATAGGGTTAATTTGGTAATAGTGCCAGCACCTTTCATTGGTGCTGTTCACAAATGATAAGCACATTGTTGCGTAGCACTTATAAACTGGGGACTACAGAGCTGTGGTTTGAGCAGTCCCTAGTGTTTTGCTGCTGCATGGAAATTTCTTCATTCTTTGATAACCAGTTTGTTCTGTGAATGAATCACCAGTTCTCCAGAAGAGCAGCATGAAAGCACAGGGTTACAAAAGCCGCTTATTTTAGCTTATTTACTTCAGGAGATTCCTTTGGTCCTTGTCCCTTTATCTTTGCTCTTCTCCACTCCACCAGCACTGCTGCAGGGCAGGCCGGGCCATCCTGCATTGCACACGCAGGCTTCTGTGTCTGACATACAGGGGCAGGAGTGACTGGCATAGGATCACTTGGAAATCCCATAGTAGAACTGAGAATTGTAATATGTAATTGTTTTCTCAAGTTTACACGGAAAAATGCCTAACAGCAGTTAGAGGAATCCTACTGCTTCATAGTAAAGTTTCAGAACTTTTTTTTAGTTCTGCATCTAAGCCCCTGTGATTTTGTGTGCCATTGTTTCACTTATCCTTCTGTCTTTTTATCTGCCTAAGACACCTGATAGATGAGTTCAGCAAGCAAGGAAAGCAAATGGGTCATTCTTTCATAAACACCACAGTCCTAGGGAGGGCTCTTAAAACCATTGACTTTCATGCTTTGTAGCCTTTATAATGTCTTGAAAGTGTGTGGTATAGATCAACATGGTAGAAATCTGTAATTTGCTGTAGGGTTGCTGTGTGCAAGGCTCTGTTTGAGGTCTCAGTCCCATTAGCCTGTGGGGGTCCCTTGCTAAGACTTGTCAGAAAAAAGCCAGGGAGTGCCACTAATATAGTTTTATATAATGGAAGTGGCAGCAGGAATGTGTAAGTCTTCTGCACGTAACTAAGTTGTCCAGGTTTTCACAAGAAAACCATAATGGAGCCAGGGTTTGACTGCCCAGAAAATTAGTCCAGCAAATTAGCCAAGAGTACTTGGCTTCAGAATTTCCCTTCAGAATTATTTCAAAAGCTTTCTCTTTTGAAACAAACAGTAATTCATGGAAACATTCTCCCACGCATTCTGGGAGAATAGAAGATCAGTCAAGATTTCCTGTGTGGCTGCAAGGGCATAGCTGTGCTCTAGGAAAGTAAATATTCTGATAGCAGATAATTTAATGAACTCCAATGAAATTAATTAAACTAGAAGAAAGTATTTATATTTAATATTGTAAAAGAAACCAAAGCTAATGGAAGGGTTACTGAGCTTGTTTCAAAATTTTATGGTAAACCATTTCAGACCTCTTACTACTTGTCTGAGTCAGTGGGTTTTGTCTTCATGGTTCTTTTTACGGCTTTCTCTGTGTAATTTGTGTCCCTAACCACCTTTGGAGTAGGCCAAGCTTAAACTTCAAAGTGGAACAAGGAATTTCACTGCAAAGGAACATTAATGTAATCAATTATGTTTTGTATGTAGATCTGGAAGTGTCAAAAATCATTGGACTGAGATTTACTCCTTCGTGGAAAGCCTAGCTGAGAAGTTCATAAGGTAAAGTATTTTTAAGCTGATACTTTAATTTCCTATATATAATTTATTTTCTTGTTCAGTGCTTATTAGAAATGAATTTCTGCTGAACAAACGTGTGATGTGGATCTGGCCTGTTCTTCTCTTTCAGTCCAATGTTGCGGATGTCTTTCATTGTTTTTTCTTCACGAGGCACTACGATCATGAAACTAACAGAGAACAGGCAAGTACCTTCCACAGCGTTCCTCCAGAAATACCCTCTATCCCTTCTCTCAAACAGTCAGTGGCCCCACACCCAGCATTTGGAGATCTGTCTTGGTCCTTGGCATGGCACCAACTGAAATCCTCTCCTCCGTTCCCAGCTGGAGTAGGGCTTAGAAGGCCTTTGGGTGTCCCATATCAATTTTCTCTTCAGCTTTGTAAGAGAAAGGCAGCACTGGGCTGTCTGTTCTTTGCTGTGGTATTGCACAGTGGGAGAAACTGCATTTCCAGTTGAGGATCCAGGTACATGCTTGCTATCCCCATCTACCCAAATAAGGGCAGTTTTTGGGGAAGAGATCTCAGACCCTGAACTGGTGAGCAAAGGAGTGTGTGAGGGTCCCCCAGTGCCCTTGGAAGGGACTCAAAGCCCTGACCTTTACACCAGCAGCTGCTTGTCCCTGGTGCTGGAGCAGGACCTCACCAGGCTGTGGCACTCCTCTCCTGGGCTGCCTGCAAACAGCACCCATGCAGGGATGGTTTGCAAAGCCAAGTGACAGACTTTGTAAGAAAAAAAAACTGGAGCAAAATTTTTGTTGCCAACTTCCCAACCAAATTCTCTTTCTTTAAAAAACCCCAAACCGCCACTGAAAAAGCCCCAACACAAAAAAATCCCACCCCCCAAAAAGTATTCTTTTTAAAATTTATTTTGCCTTACACATACAAATCCCTGTTATTGGGGTGTTTCTAAGTATTTTTTTTTCATTTCAGCTTAAAGCCTTCACTTTCGCTGCTGCTGCTGTCTGTCTGAGAGGGCCTCCATAGTACAGGGCACCCTGTAAAATAATGGGAACTCTTGAGCAGAAAGAACAGCTACTCCCTCAACTTTGTACTCCAGGGACTCAAAGCCAAAAACCCTGCAGGGCTCCTGCATTTCTGCTGGCTCCCTTGACTTTTGTTTCTGGTCTCCATCGTGTATGTTGGTGACAGAGCTCAAACTTGCTTACATTTCCCTGGGTGAATCTGCTGTTTGCAAGGTGGAAAGTAGACAGGAACCCTCTGTCAATATGTCGAACATGGTGTTAGAGTGTTCCCTGTCCTGAGCTCCTGTTCTCTGTATGGATCACTCTGTGCCTTTTCAGCTCATTTATACTTCAAAATGGTAAAAATGTGATTTTGCCCTAAGGACATCCCCAATCCCAGTTCCTGATTTTTACCTTGATCCCATATAGCCTCCTGTATTCTCTGCAACTGTGATTGTGTCACCTAAAATACCCAGTTGCAAAATGGAGTTTAGAAAGGTTCTCACTATTCTCTTAAAAAAAGGCTGTCCCATGGTATCTGGAGCTGATGCTTGAACTGCCTATGTCTTATCTGTTGCATATTTGTGCCTTGTGTTCCATTACTATAATGAGAACTTCGTCAAGAATCAGGGTCTTTTGGTGATCAGTGATCAATTAAATTATTAATGTCCCTGAACAATCCTCTTGGTTAATAGGTGTTTGGGGAGTAAGAAGCTATGCAACAGGGGTCTTGACGTGCAAGTGCCTCTGTTTCCAGGGAGTAATCTGTGCCCTAGGAAGTTTGATCAGTCCCTGTTCTAGGATAGGAAATTCTCATCATTCCCATCCTGTTCTCTTATCTTTTGGCCTCTGTCTTTAAAATGGAAAAATCCTAATCCAGACTGTCCTGATGACTGATTCAACACGGAGTTTTAATTTGTCCCATTTTTGTGACAGGGACATCAGCTTTTAAACTGTTTTGTTCTGCAGTTTGTCAAGGTTTAATATCTAGCATTGGCTTTAATTCAATCTTATCCTGACTGAGAGTATATGAAAATGAAGGAGCAGGGACAGAATTGCATCTTTAAAATATGTTACCCTAATGCTGTACCCTGTGTCTGGTTTTGTGCTCCCATGGGTGTTTGGCTGAGAAATTGTGGGTTTTGAAAAAACTCTTGGTTCAACCAGTGTTTCAGCTGATGCCTATGCACTGTGTGCAGTTGATTGACAGGGTCCATAATCCATCTGGGGTACAGGAATATCTCAACAAAAGAAAAAAATAACTTCTAATAAAATGTTTTCCTGGGATTTTTTTTGTTTGTTTATTTATTTCTGTTTGGTTTTTTTTTTTTCAATCCAAAGGGAAGCCATAAGACGAGGGCTCAACATTCTTAAGGAAGAACTGCCTGGAGGAGACACATTCATGCATGAAGGATTTAAAAGGGTACACATCACAGTACCTACTTTCTTTGTTTTACACATATAAACTTTGCTTACTTCCGACTGGTATACTTCAGAGCTAACCATGTCCTACACTTTGTTGCAGGCAAATGAGCAAATTTACCATGAAACCTATGGAGGTATGTGTTGTATATCGTTCACGTTGGGTATCTGCATGGAAAAGACAGGGATTATAGTTCTTTTTATGACCTGCAGTAAACCCGCTGCAAGAAGTATTGGAGAAGGAGTGGTGTTATGCAATACTGCATTCCATTTTGACTACAGCCTTACTTTTATATGCATGATTCATGGTTTATTGAGATCAGAGGAGACCAGTATGATCCCAGATCTGATCATTGCAGAATGCAGACCAAACCATTGCAGCCAGAGCTGCCCATCTTGCATGCAGGAGACAGGAATACCCACGTTTTCTTGGTCCCTTCTGTCCTGATATACTCACCCCGTCTGCTTTGTGGTCCCACATCCTTGTTCTCATTAGTGTAGGTGTGAAGAAGGATTTTGCATCAGTGTGAATGATTTGTGTTCAGATTCCGAGTTGCTAAAATGTGCATTTTCACTAAATTTTTAGAGGAAAGTGTATTTGTGGTTTTTTTCTGTGCCAAAAGAAGACGTAGTTAGTTAACAAGACTTGCCTAGTTCATACCCTGGTGTGAGGTTGTTCTCATTTGTGAGCTGATGGTCTCTTTGGAAGATGGAGAAACAGGTCAGTGCCTTTTTATTAAAATAGGCTGTGTGTGTAGGAGCAGCAGCTCTGCACGGTGTTGCAGCATTTCTGCCAGCAAAATCAGGAGTCCTGAAGTGTCCACTGAAAACAATTTTACTTCATAGCATATAGCTAAGAACTAATCAAGTATTCTGTAAATTGAATTAGGAAGGAAAAAGAGTAGATGAGATCTGGATTTAGAAGCTAAGCTACCAGGAAAGAAACAAGTGTTGAAAACAAAATAAGATCCCCATGTTTTTTCAGCATTTTTCAAGGGTGCTGGGCAGAAAAAAAAAAGGGAATCCAAGCTATTTTTTCCCCCAAGTTGCAGGTCATTTTTTTAAGATTTATGTCTGTGTCTGACATGACATGGGAAGGACTGCGTGGCATAAGAAACCTGTCAGAACTAATCAGTCTTTAATTTCAGCCAGTATGGGGGAAGACACTTGAAACTGTAGCAGATTATTTTGACAAAATAACAAATACATGCCTGAAAGTCACGTGTATGTGTATTAGTTACTTGGCTTAAGAACTGTGAACTCAAAATGGTTGGTTGAACCATAGTTTGCATGTTAATTTGGTCTAATTTTGTTGACTGGTTGCATTTTTCTAGGTAGCATTGTATTCTCTACTCCATTACATATATGAATCTCTGCAGTCTGTGCAACATTTTCACTTAAGTTTAGATGGGATATGAAATGTTGTATCACAAGACATGATGTTTTTCTAATGAACCTGATCGTAAGGCTTTCACATGCTCAGAACTCCTATGAATTTCACTGGAAGTTCTTGTTGCTTGAGAATGGTAGGGCTGACCTCCCTTATAGAAGCCCATTTCATGCCATGTTCAGTGGGGTTGCTCTTTCAAAGCCTGCTGCAGGGGAAGGTAGGATGGCAGGAAAGCTCCTTTTGCAGAG
This sequence comes from Struthidea cinerea, assembly GCA_013397865.1. Taxonomy (NCBI): domain Eukaryota; kingdom Metazoa; phylum Chordata; class Aves; order Passeriformes; family Corcoracidae; genus Struthidea; species Struthidea cinerea. Next base: position 1,241,447 of record VZTI01003564.1, read on the forward strand.
CTATCTCTTACCACAATCTCTGGACAGTGTTTATCTAGAGACAAACTTGTCAAGAGAAGAGAGGAAACCTCTCCTTCTCTGCGAACCCATTTTGTCAGCTCTCCACGTGAAGGTCTGGCTGTAGTCTCAGTAGGTGATCTGTTTTATGCAGAACAGAACAGTCGGTGTGTGGGCCTTGTTAGAGCAGCACTCCCCCTCCAGTGACGCTTGTGACGTGAAGGTGTGCAGGTTTTGGCTCACTGCATGCCTTGCATCTGGCCTTCAGCTATCACCAAGTCCATACAAAGCAGGCTGAGAGCCTGGCCTTATGGGTTTGTATTTAATTGTCGGCAGAAAGGATTGCCTCACTCCAAACTTCTTTTTCCATTGCTGAATCTTGTGTCATGTGTATGCAATCTGTTGTTAACTGCCCTCCGTGTAGGAGTTCGGACCGCGAGTGTGATTATTGCCCTGACGGATGGAGAGTTGCAAGATGCTCAGTTTTATTATGCAGAACAAGAAGTAAGTCACTTTTATGTTTATCCAAATTTATGTCAAACCTGTACACATTTACTGCTGGCTTCACTGATTATATGGCTTTGCACTTAATGGCACTTCTTGGTTTTTTTAGGCCAACAGAGCCAGAAGCTTTGGAGCTATTGTTTATTGTGTTGGAGTGAAAGATTTCAATGAAACTCAGGTAACTTGCTTGCTTTCTCTTGTTGTGTTTTTCTGTTATACTACTGCACAAGTAATGGCATCAGATGAAGGCATTTATTTAATTACTTGAGGCATAAATCATTTTGTGTCACTGTGATGTCTTTTAGCAAGTATGAAAGAGCCTGGTTTCGTTCACTGTAATTTTGTTTTCCTCATGATTTATGATTGTCTTTCTTTGCAGCTGTCAACGATTGCTGACAGCATCGATCATGTTTTTCCAGTAAAGGGAGGCTTTTATGCCCTAAGAGGAACCATTGATTCAGTAAGTTGGATATTCTGAAATGCAGTAAAGGGTGCCCTTTCCTGCATTAATAAAACATAGATGAAAATGGTTACCAAAAAATGCCTTATCTAAATCTTTTAGATTCTGAAGAAGTCTTGCATTGAGATCCTAGCAGCTGAACCATCCAGTGTTTGTGCAGGAGGTAAGTTTCCACAAGAACAGTGTGTTGAGGCAAATGAATGACACTGATGAAATGTCAGTAACTACCTAATGTGGTATTGGAGCTGAAGCCTGTGCATGTGTTAGAGCATCCTCTCAGGCCATGGCTAAAGCCCTGCGTGTTCCTTCTCAGCTTGAGAAAAACATTCTGACAATAATCATGCAGCTGCTGGCTGAGTACCAGCTTGGAGAGTTGACAGAGCTAACACTCAGCGAATTGGGGACACCACTTTTTAAAAAGTTTGAGAGAGAGAAGAACAGTAATATAAAGCCAGATTGACAAAGATGTTTTAGGGTCTAAAGGCAATATCTCACAAATTTCTGGAAAGACTGCATTCCTGGGATCTGCTAGGACTTGTCAGCAGTTAGAACAAGATTTTGCAAAACATTTACAGAAATTTAAGGTTTATTGAACCGAATATAACTTGCTGCATATGCCAAGATACCTCTTGTGTTTTTTGAAATGCTAATGTTTTACTTATCTGAAAGAACCATTATTCTTTATGGTAAACATGACGGATACCCAGAGGAGTTGTTGATAATTTCATGCCTTTCATGTCTAGTATATTTAACTTGGATTTGTTCTGGTTTATGTTAGCAATTCTCTTGCTGTGTTTTTGTCTACTTTAGAAGCTATTGTAGCAGAGTAAGAGTGACACCATAAGTTTGCTGGAAGGTACAGTTTTCAGCATGGTTCTTTAGCTCTAGTGTTAGTGTCTTGTGTTCGTTTCCTTGTACACTGTAAAAAGGAGCACATAAAAAATGGCAATGATGCATGAAAGCTGACCTTGAAAACAGATAAAATATGAAACTCAGGAAAAATTTAGTATCACAGAGGAGAAATTGTTCACTCTTCATTTCCAGATGTCAATCACTATATGATCTTACCCTGAATGTTTTGATTTAACATGAAACATCCTTGTGTATCTTGAATTATTCCTGAGTATATTATTGTGGACTAGATGTAAAATCTCGTCTGTAGAAAATTTAAAGGAATGATTTTTCTTTTAAAAATACCATGGAGTTGAATTAAAAAAAAAATTTAAAGCTTTGACATGTAAAGCTTTTTGTCTCATAATGATACTTTCCTATTTTTGCTTAGTTACTGTATACCTAACAATTTTTTCTGCAAAGCTTATTGCAAGCTGTCCTGTTCAACAAAAATCCATTTAGCTACATGAAAATGTGAGCGTTCCAATAGGAAGGATTTCAGTAGTATTCTTTCAATTATTTGGAAGAATGTTAAGAATATTGGAAAGTTGGATTTGAAACCATTCTTTCTAATGGAATATTGAAAATACCTTTATGAAGTACTTGAGAAAATAAATTCTGAAGAAAAAAAAATTCTTTCAATAAAATTAATATCTTTCACCAAAAAGAGTAAAATTTCTTTTTTTTTTTCCAAAGGATAATGACTTCAAACCACTTCATTTTTTGCTAAGCTTGCTAGGTAACAACTTTATGACAAATGTGATTAAAATTACAAAAGTACACTTTAAAAATAGTTTGCCCTTAAAAAAAAAAAAAACAAACGAATAGTATTGTTGCCTTACTTGGATTTGTGGAAGTTTTTCATTGCCTTTGTGGCTTTCTAACAAGACCAGCATAAATTGGGCAGAATCAGTTTCTGTGTGTTGCTGCTGATTCAGCAAAGTGGTGCTTTCACTTTACGTGAAAGTGCTTTAAGTGAATTCTGTCACTTAAATTCTGAGGTTTGCTCTGTCCCTGTTGACCAAGCAAGGACTGGCACGTGGTGAAGCTTTGCTGCCCAATCTCCACGTTGGGCTTGAGGGTTTGTTTGTAGCAGCAGAGAGCTTGAAAGTGGGAGGAAGCCAGAGCTGCAGCTCCACATGGTGTACGCTGTTTGTATACTGTTGTACTTAAAGTATTAAGGTCTTAAGCACTAAGAATCAGGCCTGTAATATTTATTATAATATATATATATTTATTATAATAAATATAATATTTATTATTATCCTGTAAGCCACAGCTGAAATTACCTCCTGCAAGAGGTTTTACAGTATGAGGTTACAAATATTTACATTTGTGCTTAGATTTATTATCCTTTATTATCCCACTTACTTCAACATAGCTGGAGGTTCATCTGTATAGCTGTGTGCACCACTGTCTCCTAGAAGGAATATCCTGGGATTAAACGACTTTTTTCATGNNNACTTTTTTCATGGTAGTGTGAATCCAGATCTTGAGTTCAGTTCACTGGACAGTTACAGTGCTACTCTATATGTAATGTGGTTTATTTTTTTAATGTTCTTAACTTGGACTTTACTTCATAGGCTTCACTATTTTTTTGCATTAACGTCAGAATTTTTATGTGTTTTAAATATAGGTAATTACTGATATAATTTACTGATAATGTATTGTGTTAAGATATATAGCCACTGAAACCTACATCTACATATATACATATATACATATATATATATATGTGTATATATATANTACCCACTGGCTGCAAATTAGAAGGTAACATTTTCTAGAAATTCACCATTCCTCGCCTTTTTAGGTTAGGAATGTTTGTTTGCTTGGTTGTTTTTTTTAAATATGTAATAGAAATTTGCATTTCAAAATTATGATTGAAAAATAATAGACCTTTGGAAAGAGTGCAGTATATTATCACATTCTCCAGCAAAGATATTTATCTGTTTACAGCCTTGAAATGTGTGTCTGTTCACGCTTTTTGTATGAAACTTACCTGAGTGAGGGGATAATTCGTTTAGCCTTTATTTAGCATTGCTGATAATTTTTGCAATTTGGTTTGAGATCATAAGGGGTTTGTGTGGCTCAGTGGAAACAAGTTATGATCAGGGCTTAAAGCAGCGTCTGAGCCACTCCTTGTAAGTGTTCTCGTAGTTCTTACTGCACTGGTGATTACTGATGATCTTGGCTTCATTTTTGACTTGCCAGAGGTTTAGTAAAAGGCTAATGGAACAATTTCTGTGTGTTGACAATTCCAGTTGGGACTCTGGCTTTCTGTGACGAAGCTATCTGGCAAGTCAAGTTACAAATTGATCTCGTCGTATTGTGACAGCTATCTGATGTTTAATGCTTTTTGACCCTGCAAATTCATTGTCCCCATTGTGGAGCAGTATAGTTGGGTCCTCCGTGTTCCCTCTGATTTAAAGTGACCAAGACATGCAGCCTGTAAACAGGCTATCAGTGCAGCATCAGAGGTGCCTCATATCCCGTTTGACAGCATCATTGCTTTGATTATGCTTATGGTACGCAGATGTGATTGAAAGGTTTTGTTGGATGTGGCATCCTACTGGCCACATCAACTACCAGGTGTGGATGCAAGCAGTCAGCTTCTCATCAGAGTCAGAGAAGCGGAGCCGACAGCACAGCCAGTGCACACCAGCTTCAACCTACCATCTCGCTGCCAGCGCCGCCCGGTTATTTCAGTGCTGACCTTTTTCCCTTCGCTGTCTTGTCAAAAGCTGCAATCTATGATCTGACAGTAACTAAGGCAGAAAAGGACGCAGCCAGAGCCAGGGCGCAAAATTAAATGGAATTAGCCATTTCAACCGACCATCACCCAGAACACGCTAATGCTCCAGAGCAACTGAGGGAACAGGCTTCTGAACAGCAACAACAAACCCAGTACCAGCTGTTTACATTTCCCTGCAAGTCTGGTATATTGTCAGCTTGTGTTGGTGGACAGGTTACTACCCAATCGCTTGTTCACAACTGACTGTGCAGAGTGGCAGTCACAGTGAAAAGAACGGCAGGACAGGTAAACTGTCCTGACAAGACTAAACTTCTAGGTGTAGCTTTTACCTTTGATGTCTTGTGTAGAAAGTTTCTTACTTGCTGCATCTTTTTAAAGTCACTGAAACAGCTTTTGTGATTGCTGCCTTTTAAGACCATTAATTCATGAGAAGAGGAAGAAAAATTTAAGTACAATTTTGTTTTAGCAAGCTTCTTTTAAAATATAAAATTGAGATGGGGAAAAAAATTATCACCTTGGCTGGGTGTTCAAGCCACTGTGAATTGGGCTGGCTACAAGCAAGTCTGGCAGTGTGTGGTCCCAGGCAGGTAGTTCTGGTGGGTGGGCAGAGGCCCAGCTGCCCTCGGGGCTGGTCATGACTCTCAGCTCTGCTGGCAAAAAAAGGGATGCTCATTAAGAATAATGCTTAGTATATCAGCTGGGTTAGATGTGGAATGACTCAAGGCATGAATCCGACTAAGAGTAACTCAAGATTCTTACTGGAGTAAGAAGCAGATGAATTTGCCCTACAGCACATTTTCATTTGTTTAAAGAAATGCCCACCACCCCCAGTGAGAACCAGGATGTATAACCCTTGCCATTAAAAAGAGGCCAAATTCTGATGCTGGATTTGTGTATTTGGTTCTTGGTGTGCTCATTGAGATCTCAAATTTTATCATCTTTCTTTAGCAAGGTGCCTAAGCACATGTTTCATTTCAAAATTCACTCCAGTAGACACTTGCTTTTCCTCCTTCCAGAAAATCTGCTTTGATTCCCATCTACCTTGTGGCTTTTGTCAGTTCAGTGCCCTGCTCTAAAGCAAGTTACCATGATGAAAACCAGAGTGTGGATTTCCAGTGCTTGATTGTAATTTGTCAATGCCCTAGTCCGAATCACCTGGAGTTGCATTAGACCTCAATGCAGTGAGAATGGCAATGAGTGAGTGGTTTTGGCAAAAAGCTGTTTGTACAGAAAAGTTAAAGTCCCCCACATCCTTGTGCTGGCTTGCTTTGCAGTAGCTTGATGATGAAGGGCAGGCAGCTGAGGCTGAATGTATTTCAGCCACCTTTGGGCCTCGCGTAGCGTTATCCAATGATGATTCCTCCCTCCAAAGCATACAAATAACATGGCAGTGCCTTGTGTGGAATGTTACTAAAAGCCAAATCTTACATTGCTAAAAATTGTGTACTGCTCCCCTCAGTCCTACCCACATTGTTTTTCTCTCCTTTTTAGCACATTCATCAAAGTATAAATGACGATGCATGTAGACTTGTTTGTGGCTTTACTTGCTACTAGTGGAGTACTATATAATTTATTCATATTTTTCTATGTGAAGCTTTAAGATTAACTGGTCCTGTGTTGTGCTGTTATTCCCCATGTATTGGGCTGGCCTCAGATGCTGTCCAGAGGCTGGTGTGAGAGCCCTGTGGAGGATGTGGTTACAGTGGGAGATTCATGCATGAAAGTGCAACTTCTGTGCTTTCCCTTGCTGTATGCCAGGGATCTCAGCTGTCAGCTTGTGTGCAGTGCCAAAGGGCGTTTCAAAAGTGTGCTGGGGACCGAACAAATTTGTAACATGTCTCTCCACCTGCTTGCATTAAAGATGTTACCTCTGTGGTCAGTGTAGCAGCCACATGGGCTTTTTGTGTCCCAGAGGGAAGTTTCCCTTGCCACTTCCCTTCCTGGTGCATCTTGTGCCTAGTTTGGCAGTTCAGGCTCACCCTAGCAGAAAGGGGACTATGGGTCTGTGTTGGGCTTCACCTGTGTACAGTAATAGGGAGGGAAGAATAGCAAACTGTTGTGTTGTTAGAGCTCTGAGGAGAAGTGTTAACTGTGTACGTTACTAAGGAATAACTTTAAAAGCTTGCTGGGGAGAAGCTGAGAAAACAGAGCCAGATTTCTTTATACTTTTCTTCCTCAAGTTACCTTTCCTGTCTCTAACTGTAGTGGGTATGGTGACACCAGGTGCTTTCATGATCGACATAGACTCAGCAATCCTACCTCTACCTGTCTCTATCCCTTCCCTTCCCCTGCACATTTCTACTTCTAGTAGATGCTCAGCCAGGCATTACTGATCTCTCTGGCAGTTAAGAGAGTTATTTTGTAGGTTTGTGAGTAAGCTCAGTCCACTGCAATGTGATCAGTAGTGGAGGGCATGTGCAGTTGGGATCTCATGTCTGACAGAGGTTTGGCTTTACTCAAATGCAAAACTGCTCTGTCAGTAAAAAGGCTATTGGAATGTTTGCCAAAAAACCCAAACCTGATGATGCTTCTCCTGCTTGAATGAACAAATCATAGTTGCTTATCACAATAATGTCAAAAATCACAGGTGCCTTCCCTATCAGGACTAAAGCAACAGAAGCTGTGGCAGGTCTCTCCTTGTGTCACTGGTGATTTCAGCTGCCAGGGCAGGGATGTGGGGGAAGAGCACAAAGAAAACAGTGCTGCCTGGGTCCTTGTATATTCCCACACAGAGCAGATTTTAGTGGGGCTGTGCAAGGACTCAGTGCATGGGCAGGAGCACTGTTTTTTCCCAGGGTTTGTATCCAGATGTAAAACTCTCTCTGAGTCACAGGAGGTTTGGGAGGGGAGTTCTGTCTGTCAGCATCTGCCTGAACAGAGCTGCTGCTGAAAGCCTTGTGCCATCTGCCATGAAGATTAGGGGGAAGGACTGGTACTTGTGGTTAGCAAAGGTGTCTACCCCAAAAACCGTGGAGGAACCATGAGATAACATCAGTCAGGTCAGACTTAGTTTTACTGTGGCACCTTTAAGGCATTGCAGTTGTGTTATACTTGTGGGACCTGATTTGAGACAAACAGGAGTCTCTGAAGCCCTAATGCCGCTCTTGGACATGCTGCTGAATAGAGGGAATGTCAGTGTGAATGTTTATTTCAGGCATAGGGCAGAGAACAGCTACTGTCATGTTTTAATTCAGGTTGCTCTGAACAGAAACGCTGTATTTGAGTTATTTCTCATAAATTTTCTGTATTTTCACTTACAGAATCCTTTCAAGTTGTGGTAAGAGGCAACGGCTTTTATCATGCAAGAAATATCAACCAGGTACTCTGCAGCTTCAAGCTCAATGACAGCCTCACTATCAGTAAGTTTGCAGGCTGGTGGATTGCAGTGACCCCTGTGGCTGTGTCACCTCATGGGACACAGGCCAGCTCTCATCCATGGTCAGGGGAGTCCTTGCAGCAGATGTGAGAGGGAGCTGGGGTAGAGGTGTGCACTCCAAAGAAGCTTGAAATTCACCCTTATTCAATGCAGTGACCTGTGGGCATTGTGTTGTGAGCGCTTGCACGGGGCATGCTGCTGCACAGTGACCTTAGCACCACTGTAGTGATGCACGTGGGTGCTGCATACAGCAAGAGAGGACTGGGGATCAGGTTTTAAGATGGAAACTTAAAATTGCTTCCTATTCCCTTGTTCATCACCAGTAAAAATAAATAGTGCTATCTTGATCCCCTGGTGGTGTTTTCAGCTTTTCTATTCACCAATTTAGAAGACAATTGCCATAAAGCCAGGCCTCCAAGGCACGCTCTGCTCCTCTCTGACACCAGGTGCTGGTCCCATCGCAGTGACTCTGTAACATGGAAACTCCCTGTCATTGCTGTGCTGAACAGGGTCTTTTGTTTGCTGTCTCAGCAGCCAGGCAAAGGACTGAATGGCCAAAAAAAGATGGAATGTCCAGTTTCTCAGCAGTCCTCTCTCATTCCTGAGAAGCTGTGTGTGTCTGGCAGAGTGAAGCATGGTGTGGGGAGGGGAGCTCTGCTCCTCTTTCGTATATGCTACCCTTGTGGCCTGAGCACAGTAGAGGCTTTCATATCCTGTCGTGGCCAGACTGGTGCCTTTCCTAGCAGTGAATTCACTTACAAGAGGGAGCACATGAATTGCTCCTTCATTTCCCATCCCAGTTGTCTATGTCGACACTGCAGTCAATCAGCTCTGGTGGTCTTGCATTTACGCCACTTACAGATATGCTTTAACCAGGATTTGTTTTTTGTGGTTTATCAGCTAGACAGACGTTTTGCTTTTTCTTCCTTGTCCCCAGTCGTTAGCACCTTGACTGGCCTTCACACAGTGAGTGCGGACCTGAGCCTGGAAATACACAGGAGGGAAACTTCTCTGATTCCATTCCAACTCCATTCTGTATTTTCCTTGGGTTAGGTTTGCAACAGCTGTTGTGATAAGATGCTGATCTATGCTGACTTTTTTCCCCTCAGGCTGGCCCTAAAACATATCACTGATTTCCATGCCCTCATCTCTGCCAAGGCAGGCAAATGAGTTCTCTCTTCAGGTGTGCTTGAAGTGGGTGAAGCATGAAGGAACAACTCTTACATCTGTTGTTGCTTGAGTTAATTTTTTTCCTAGATAAAAAGACTGAACAAGCCTCTAAAGTATAAATAAGATGGCAGCTTTTATCAGCCCATTACTCCCTTGGGTTTGACTCTTGTAGACCAGTCTTTCTTCAGGCTGGCACCACAGTTGCTCTGCTGGCCATTCAGAGCTAAGCTGTAGTCACTGGAGTGATGTGTATGCTCTTGTGCTTCAGCTTACACACTTTTGGTGGAGTGGCAGTGCAGGATTGCTGCTGGGCCTCCTGTCTGTATTCACAGGACTTGGCTTTCTGGATGTGACTTCTGAAAGCAACAGGATTAACACTGCTGATTCCTGGAGCAGTGGAGTGCAAGGAGGTGGGAAGATGTGTGCCCTTGTGTTTGACTTTGCCTGCACCAAACCCTTATAAATAAACGTGGGCTGTTTACATGCTGCCACAGGGGGGAGGTTGGGTCTAAGAGAAGCAGCTAGTGTAGAACAGGTCCTCATGGTAACACCAGTCATGGCCCCTCTGTGCCTGTTTCTTGTGAATGACCAACCATCATTTGGGTTTGGGTTTTTTTCTCCCCAGTATTCTTCCATTTCAGCTCCACCACATCTCTCTCCTTCCTTTTTCTTGGGCTCAGACAGTGCAGCTTTGGAGTCTCTTCTGTAGGTAGACAAAAACTGAACCCTAAACTTTTGAGGCCTTGAGCAACTTGAGGGGTCAGAATATTCAGCGTGAGTAGAGGTTGCATGTAATTTTAAGATAGAGGTGATGAATAGTGCTCAAAGCTGAATTCCAAATGCTGATCACTGCTGTCAGGAACAGAGATAAACTTCCAATTCTTAGCTGTGATATCTCTAGCCTGATAGCATCATGTTGTCATCAATATGAATGGTTATTCTATGCTTGGGTTTGTAATCAGCACTATGGGGAGTATTGGTACTTGCCAGCATACTGAGTTCATCTGTGGCTGTCGTTGGTGTCAGCACTTCTCAAGGGGGTGGCCTGCTTGGAACAATTTATTTTTTTCATCCCTGATAGTTATATTAATTTCTTTTCAGATGAAAAGCCGACTTTTGTTCATGATACGTACTTACTCTGCCCTGCCCCAGTGATAGAAGATGCTGGACAGTGAGTATCGCTTTCCAGCATGTGTCAAGAGAGAGTGGACTTGTGGGTGAGGATGTCATTACTGACCCAAAGGCTCAGGATTTTGCCCAAAGTGTCAAGCTAATAAATTTGTGTGTGTGTGTCATATTGCAGCCTTCTCCTTTGTGCCAAATCTTCTCCTAGTAGGAGCCAGCATAGCTCTGTTTAATGTTTGGTCTTCAGCACAGTTTAACCAAAGGTCTTCTTGGACCATGGCCCCATTTCATAGAATCACAGCATGGTGATTCCTCCTCTCTTCCTAGATCCTGTTTTCTCAGTCCAAAAGGTAATTAAATTCAAGACAAACTTTTAATTTTGATGGAAAGGAGATGCTTGATTTGAATTCCTTTGCTGCTATTGTGTATGTTACTTCTGTACTCATCTCTGCTGTGTCTAGTGTTGATATTTTTCAGCCTTTTTAATCCTGTAGACTTCTGGGAGACATGGCATAATGTCTCCTTTTCCCTAGGCTATCTTGTGGGTGCTTAAATACTGTACTGGGGCTAAGGGTGAATGCCTCCCTCCCCTTTTGTATTTGTGGGTGAAGGAAATTAATTTGGTGGGGGTTTGTCTTTTTTTTATTATCACTTTAAATTTTTTTTCTCCCTTGGACTCTTTCTCTTATACTGGAGAATGGCTAGGGAAGATTCTTCTTGAATTTCACTGGCATTTCAGTGTTTTTACCCTTCTTGGTCTCAGTGCAGGTGCTCTGGATTTGCTTGATACAGAAGAACACATTCTGACTCATTGACAGAAGGGTTTCTTTAAATAAATAAAAAAGTCTTCAAGTTTCTTGTGCTATCTCCAGTAGTATTGCTATTTTCTGAGGCATTCTGTTATGACTCACTGTCCTAGTGCCCTTTGCCCCAGGTGGGATGGGGGTTTTTTAATAAAGAGCAAATGTCCCAGCTCAATTAAGGTAACATGAAAAGGGTGCCTCCTGGGCAGGCAGGGAGTCAAATGCAGGTGCGTGCCTGAGGCCATGAAAATGCCCTGACTCAAGAGGACATGCTATCCATGCTCATAAACCAGTGGCTAAAACAGAGTAAAGGTAACCATGAGTGTAAAGACGACACTAAAAATAAATGTATCTGTTTTGTGCTCTAGGGTGGTTTTCCTACAAGTCAGCATGAACAACGGGCTAACGTTCATCTCCAGCTCTGTCAGCATCACCAGCACTCATTGTGTAAGTAATTCCAATGGGGCTTGACAGAGGAACCATGAGACCTCGGAAAGAAATGGTCGTTCTTGAGGCAAAGCCTCCTTGAGTGAGTGTGAGCTCTCTGCAGCTTCTGCATCACTGCTGTTGACTGGATCCCGGCGGCTCTTGGGAAAATAACCAAGGCGACTTAAGATCAAATTGTTATTGATGATGGATAGATCATGATAGATTTTCTGAGTAAAAAATTATAATAAAAGGCACCCTGCCCGTTCCTACCCCAGGAGAGAGATCCTCAAAACTAGGATCTTAACAGAAGGACATCTGAGAAAATGATGGAAGGAGCACCAGGAAGCAACACTGTTGAGCCTTGGGGTCTCTGATGGGATCTGGGGTAAAAGATATAACTGTTAGGACTTGTATCTGGAAAGGCCACAGAGGAAAAGGACAGTGATGCCTGTCCTGCATCACATAGTCAAAAAGACCAGACGGAGTGTCGGGGATAAACAGCTAGAAGTGATCCTTTATCAAAATCTGATTTTTAGAATCAAATAAGCAAAATTAAGAAACTGACTAATAGATAAGCAGGTGTCTTCCTTGTGTTAGTGTAAAAACAGGCAGTGCCCGTAGCTGGTGCAAGCAAATACAGTAATTAAATATGTGACCTTGTGCTTGTGGTCTAAACCAAGTTGGCTGAAGTACCTGATAGCAGTTTGTATCAAACTTGAGCTTTATTGTTATTAGTGTCAAAAGGACTTTTATAGCCTATGCCAAATGCTGTCATATTGGTTTGTAATCATTGTTGGCCATTTTGACAGCTGGAGAACAGAAGGGCAGGAATGCAGATAGAGGTGACTGGAACTTGTAAATCTAATTTTCTGATGTTTTCAGCAATGAAGGTGGGAAATATCACACCAGAATGCTGGAACAGTATGGGTTACAGGGACTCAATTTAGCAGAGATGTGTTTGCTTCTTTATGGGATTATTTCTGTTTTGCCAAAACTTTCTTCCAAATTTTCAATGCTGAGGACTGATATTTTTACATTTTATTCCACTCTTTTACCTCAGGTACAATAAAACCATTCAAGTTTGCAGTGAAACACAAGTGTTAACTGGTGCATTTAGTTACCCATATGTAATCTATTTCTGATGAAGACTGAAATCTGAGCCCCTACTGGGGTTCCTAAAGGCCAGAGCATGGATGAAGGAAGCTTTTCCTTTTGGTAGCCTTAGGATAAAAAAGAGGAATCCAATCTCCAGTCATGTCAATCTGACAGTTTTTGACCAGCCTCTTGCAGATTGAATGTGAAGGAGGCAGGAAGCCTGATTTGCAGCCGATACAAAAACAGTCTCGCTCCTGTTGTGTCCCATAAGCAGGGAGGTTGGCAGTTCAGTTTCCAACTTTGTCTTAATTTCATGCATTTCACTCTTCTCATTTTAGAGACTCCCTCCATTTCCTTTCCTCTCCTGTTTCCTTTTCTGTGGGTGGCAGTCAGCTGGCCTGCTCAGCTCTCCTCCCCAGCTGGTCCTTCTGTCCTTTCTGTACAGTAAGTATCTTCACTGTAACCCGAAAGCCTCTGTGTGATCCCTGTGCTTACTTCTGTTCAGCTGCATGAAGTCTGCTATTTTCTTTTCAAAGACCAGCTTCACTATGGCGCTTTGTATCATTAAAATCATTAAAAGAAGACTCTTTAGCTTCTTGCTGCCAGCAGCTCCTGAGCTAAGGCTGGCAAATGTCTGAGCAGTCAGCACGGGAAAAGCGATGCCTGGGAACAAAGGCTACAAAACAAGGAGGTAATGTGTGTTTGGAGTAATAGCAGTAGTGGTACTGCATTTCCACTGTGCTTGGATTTGTTTTTAAGGAGTGCAGCAATACTTCTTAAAGTTATGCTTGATTTTTACTCAGCCTTTTCTCAGCAAACTGACTTCACAGGGAATTCATTTCTCTTCAAGTATCTGCTTTCCAGATGCATTAGTTGTACATGGGGCCATGGGAGGGCCAGGGAGGGGGGCTTAGCACTGAACTGCAGCTGGGTACTGCGTCCTCTAACAGGACTTGTTTGAGCAGGGAGTCTGGCACATGTTGGAGCAATCCAGCTGCTCCCTGGCCAAATGAAGGTGAGCTAAATAGTGTATCCTAAAACGGGTCAGTTTGTTGTGTTTATGACAAAAAGCCACAGAGCAGTGCAGGGATGGTGATGCTGTGACACAGATATGGGATACTGGGTCACCTGCCTAAAAGCATGGAATAGGAGCTGTGTTTGTGTCAGTCCCATATTGAACGTGTCAGTCCTGACAGCTCTAGGAACTGGCCTGAGGGAACCAGGTACCACCTAAGTCAGTCATTTGGGATCTCACCCAGACTTTGCAAAGCTCTTACCAGCTGGTTCTTTCTACCCTCAGCTTTTTCATTGTCTGAGGGGAAAACAAATGCACTGAGAACAGTGAAGGGAATCCCTGTTGTAAGAAGGGGCTAAGCATCAGTTTCTGGTGTCGTGCAAATTCAGCAAGTAGTTCCAGATTTAATAAGGTGAATCTCATGGACTTTATCATGCAGAAATCACTTTTGGAATTTGGTTTCTTTCCCTTTGTCCTCCCACCTATCCTTTGAAAATCCCATACAGCTTCCTCTCTAGCCAACTCTTTCCTCAGCCTGACTGACAGACCTTTCTTCAAGCTTTTTTCGCATCTTTCTGGCCCCAGGCTGTCCTCTAGTTTGCTGCTAAGTTTTGCTTGTCCCCTGATACCCCTGTTGCTGGCAAATTGAACCTCTTCTCAAAGTTTGAAAATCTACCATTGAAGAGGTTTTTTTTCCCAGTATTAAAAAAAAAAAAAATAGCTGAAACACCAGAGCTAATGTTAATACCGTTCCAGAACCCAGTACAGCCCAAGGTTAGGGCATGTCCCAGCATGCCACTGCCCATGTGAAACAAATGTTTACTTTCCAAAAGCCACGTGCTCTGTATGTCCTGCAGGAAGAAAGCAGCATATGAAAGCCTGATTCCTGTAGTAATCCAGAGTCATCAATAGAGAATTAATCTCTTCTGAATGCACTAACATGACATGCTGCAAGTGCAAAGGATCCATCAAGATTTACACAGAAAAATCAGAGCTGTGATTCTCTTTGATTGCCTAGTTGCTCTGAAAAGCTAATTTCAAGTGTTAACACTTGATATTTTTTTTCCTAGTCATTTTAAAGAAAATTTAACTTTGATTTTGAAGGTATAGACCCTTAGCTCTGCATCCCCAGAGTTGCAGAGAGATCAGTGGATAGAAGAATCAGAAATGTTTAAGATAATGATTACAGTATCTCATTAAAAATAGTCAAAACAGCCCTAAGAAGCATACCAAGAACAAACAGCATTATTGACTGGATTGCATAATCACTCAGGCAAAGGTTCTGTGAGCAGTTTGAGTCAAGAGGCAAGACAGGCAGGCTTGGGAGCTGATGCACTGAGCAAGTTGTGCTCTGTGCTATGATACTGACATGTGAACAGTTACCCATAATGTCTGAGCTCCAGTATTCCCATTCTTTGAATACCAGTATTTGCATATTCTGCATCTCTGGGAATGAAAGGTTACTCTGTACACCTGAGAGTCTGTGGTCGTGTACTTTGCAATGCCATTCAGACTTACCAGCACAGAATGGGTTGTATACAAGTTTAACCTTCTTGAATCTAGTGGGCAATAAACATGCCATAAATTCATACATGAATTGTACACACTGCAAAGAGGAAATGCTTCCCTGGTTTTGTGACTTCAGATACTGATGTGATCCTAATGATAATAGTGACTGACTGCACAATCTACCTGAGACCTCACAGTGAGGGAAAGCTGACTCTAAATGTGTAATTTTAGGACTCCTGCCTTCTTTGAGACATACAAAGGTAACTGAGAAATAATCGTCTTGCTTGCAGCTGACTGGGACCATCCTTTTCATTGCTCTTCTGATTCTCTTTCTGCTGCTGGCTCTGGCTCTTCTGTGGTGGTTTTGGCCCCTTTGCTGCACAGTGGTAAGTATAGTTTTTTTCATTCTATTGACTTGGTTTCATCAATTCTCTGCCAAAGCACAGAGTTAAAGTGTTGGAGTGGGTGGTTAACCTTGCTTAAGAAAAATGCTGCCACATTTGTAAAGCCCTAATTCAACAATTTGCTTAAAGTGCTTGAAGTTACTCTAGTCTGGGATTTTGACCTCCTTTAGACTAGCTTTGAAACCTGCTGTATAAAAGTGTAATGGAATTGATTTACTAATGTGTGCATAAGCTGTTACAGTCCTCTTTAAAGACAAGAGTTAGGGGTTTTTTTGCATTTTGTTGGTTGGGATTTCTTTAATTTATTCAGAGGAGCTGCACATTCTGAGCAAATATCTTTGCACTAACTTGGTAGCTATATGGTATTTTTCAGGCAGAACTACCAGGGTTACTTACTCTAGAGCACTCCTTAACTAATCAAACAGTTCAATGCAATGGATTTAGCATCTCATCTGGGTTTATTTTATGCCTGCTGATAAGCAATGGGGCTGATGAGAGGATGGAATGTGGGGGAATGAAGCAGGGTGACTCATTTGTGATATGGGCAAGAAGGCAGAGAGGACATAGTATTGAGATTGATGTACCCTACCATTGTCTCAGATTTGTGCATTGTTTGTTTATTCCAGGTGATCAAGGAGCCGCCTCCACCACCGCCTCCAGAGCCTGTAAGTGTGCTATTTTTGTGCTGTGGCACTGTCTGCAGCCACTGTAGTGTGCCGTGCTGCCCAGGAATGTCAGCCCTGTAGGTGTCTTAATGACACCTTGAAGGCTGTGAGAGGAAGTCCTCTGGGTCAGGACAGGTTTTTTTCTGCCTTCTGGCCTCTTTACATACATACAGCAAAACTGCTTCCATCCAGGGTGAAAACAGTTGCATAACTCAAAAATCTGCAGACCAACAGTTCCTATGGTATTTTGTTCTTTCTGCTGTGCATCAAACAGGTGTGTAAGCAAATTTTTGCTTCTCAAGCTGTGCTGACAGCTGTCCCTCCTCCAGTGAAGCTGCTGTTGTTCTCAGCAGGCGTTTAGCCCAGATTGGCAGTAAGGAACAGTCTGGCAGCTGGAAAAAAGGACAGCAAAGGCCACATTCTTGTGGCTTTGCTACAGGAGAGGAGACAAAAGCCTGGTCTGGCTGTGGCTCTTCTGCAGAGTGACCTTTGGAAGGACATTTAGCCTTTCTCCATTTAGGTTTTGAGCTGTTGGAGGCAGGGTTGTATTTAGCTCTTTTGGGGACAGTAACTCGCTGACCCTGACCTCAGCTTAGTTTCACCGTACTAATTTCTTGAAAATAATAGTAGTAAATAAAAGCACCTCCAGAGATGATTTATGCCTGCCTTTATTTCTCTCCTAGGCATAGACAGTTAAATGATGGAAAAATACTTGCGTAACCCCCAAGAGTGGCTTATAGTTTACTGCTAACTTTCTGTAACTTGGCATGAATGTAAGGAGGCAACCAAAGCTGCTGTTTTGAGGTTGCTAGAGGCCACCATTAGTGTGTATGTGATCCTGTTACTTGTCCTGAGCAGCAGCACTGTGACAATTTAAGTTCAGAATGCACACCAGAATTCATGCTGGGGTTAGTGTGATTAGTGCTATCACAAAGCCTGCAGTTGCAGCCATGCTGCATTTGAAGGAGGTTTCAGAGAGCATCACACCCCTGCAGAAGTTGCAGATGCTTTGCAATTTTAAATGCAATGAAAGAGAATGAACTGATGTAAGCCTCCAGGAATAACACAGAATACAGATGTTATCCATTCCCTTTTCTTGGCCTTGTCTTTATCCAGTATGGATTGTCATAATCATGCATTGGTAGTAATTGTTACTGTGTAATGGATTTCATTACATTTAGCTCTTGGCTCCCTAGGTATGGTGACCTGCTCTTTAGCTGATACAGTGTGATTTTGCTACTATTAAACTTATTATAGGTGTGTAAAAGTTGTTCCAAAGCACGAGAATTAGATTTCCATGTGGTAGCTGTTAACGTTGCTTTGCTGTATGTTCAGTCTAGGGGACATTTGTCATAAATCCTTTAGCAACTGGAAAAGTATCAGCTGTTACTATTGTCTCTGTCCTGCTGGAGTCAGGCTTGCCAGCAGTAAGAGCTGTTAGACATGAACACTTGAAATCTGTGTTACATTGCATGGAAGAGACAGAGGTTCACAGTGAAATCAAATATAAATGAATAAAAAATGCTGCTGTAGTTCACTGGGTACTGGTTTAGATGGCATGAAATGGGATAAAATTTGTGTACTTGTACTCTCAAAAAAAAGCTAACTGAAACAGCACCAAACTCAACACCAAACCACACCACCTTCACTGTATGTTGATTTCCCTGATTGAGGATAAAAACAAAATAACAGGAACAACAACAACAAAAAAAAAGGTAAAACAAAGCCAAACCACAACAATAAAAAACCCCAACTCAAACTCCCCTTACAACTTAATGCAAATTTCAACTCTAGTCTTGCCTGGCCATACTAAAGAATTTGTTGGAGGAACTGACCCATTGAACCATAGCTGAGAGACCACGTCACTGAATAACTTATGGAAATACCTTTCTCCAAGGCATAACCTAAGAGGTAAATACAAACAAACAGAAATAAAGGTATAGTTTAAAAAAGCTATTATTGTCTTTTGGGCTCTTAATTCCTTTTGCCTTCCAACAGAAACATGTAGGGCAATTTTGAGAAAATGCCATCTAGTAATGTAACAGTAATTTATGTCTCTCTATAGTATTTGGACTTCACTTGATTTTTTTTGTTTGTTTTTTTTAATTAAAAAGTAAGTTGAGGTGGTGTTTCTAGAAACATACTTGTACTGATGAGAAGTAGCCCTCTGCCCTGTGCATGGCCAGTCCGAGAGCACGTGCATATCTGCATATCAGCATGAGGTACAGTTATCTGAGGAATTAAGAAAATACTGTAGGAGGCTTGTTGTGCCCTTTGCTCAGCTATGTGTGTACTTGGAGAGTGTCAGGCTGTGACTTTCAGGTGCCTCGATTTAGTGTAATGATATGGAGTCTGACAAATCCCAGTAACTTCTTTTGGCTCAAGATGATAGAGCTGGAGATGTGTTCCCAGGCTTGCTGAACCAGAACCATTTTCCAGCTTTTAATTAAGCAAGAACAGAAAAAATGAACCTAAAATTAATTCCTGATTCAGGCACTCACATATTCCAGAAAAATAATCTTCAGTCTTTATAATTGCTCTGGTTCTGATCTCCCTAAAAATTGTTAGGTGCTCCTGTCTGAACCCTATCCCAAACTGTACAGCCTGAGCCAGACTCCACAAAGCATCAAATAGTGTAGAATAACTGGTTAGAGCTGCCATGACAAAAGGGTCTGATGCACATGTTAGAAAACTCAACAGTGGTTGCTTTTTTTTTTCCTCTGTTAGGTGACATTAAGTTCTAGAAGTGCAATTAATGAATTATTTCTGTGGGCTAACTCATCACTGCATTTTCTGCATAGCACAGTGGTAAGCCAGTATAGTGTACAATTCATCTGCACTTTGCCTTTCCTTACAGATCAGTAGGGATTTTGGAGCTCAATGCATATTTGACTGAACAAAAGCAGCCTGGAGAGAGGAACAGGCAATCCTCTCTGGCTTCCCCAGTTAAAATTGCAGCTGCAATTTTTGGTTTTTGTCAGCAAATAAGCATAACACATAAAGCCAGATATCCAAGGATTGGACCTTAGGATATTCAGCTGTTTTCCACAGTTTATGATTTTTATGTGAGAACAGCAGTAATATCTCCCTGTCTTTCCCACAGGACTCAGATGATGAAGATGGATTGCCAAAGAAGAAGTGGCCAACTGTGGATGCATCTTATTATGGAGGTCGAGGTGTTGGTGGGATTAAGAGGATGGAGGTATTTGGCTTATTCTTTAGTGTTATAAACCCCAGCACATTTAATTAAAATTGTACCACTATGTTTTTATGTAATTTTTGAAGAGGACTGGAGACTGGGATTTAATCAGGGCTTGTCTACCTAATTTGCACCTGCTGTCCAAGTAAAAGGCATCAAGCTGCTATCATTTGCATGAATAATTGAATGAATCTAGCATTATGAGCCAGAGCAAATTTGCAGGTTAAGGAATGAGATAATCACCAAAAGAAGTTTTAATTTAGTGAATCAAACTCTTTGGTGCAGTTGCATCCAGTTCTCTTGTCAGAGGAAATTCAGGCAAAGCTACACAGGTTTTCTGTTTGAGGGTGCTGTCTATGCAGTGCCTGGTTTCTATGAAAGGGAAGGCTTCTCAGCAAGTTTCTGCAAGACTGCAGATGAAGTATTGCATCTTAATATCCTTAACCATTTTCCTTGGAAGAATTTTATCCTTGATGCTGAGAATGTATGCTGACAGTGACACCATGGATTACATATTGCCCTTGAATGCAGAGTCACTTTTCTGCTTGAGCTAAGTCAGACAACAAAATCAGATATTAGGATATTAGATATTGGGAAAAATTTCTTCCCTGAAAGGGTGATTAGGAGTTGGAACAGGCTGTCCAGGGAAGTGGTATAATCACCATCCCTGGAAGTGTTGAAAAGGTGTGTGGATGTGGCACTTGAGATATGGTTTAGTGGTGCTGGGTTAACTCAATCATCTTAGAGGTCCTACCAACCTTAATGATTCTCATCTGCCCCAGATGCTGTGAATTCCCACACCTTAGATTACTGGAATGTGCAAAGGCTAGTAGTTCCAGCAGTTTTTGAGTGAGATTATTTTATTCTTAAATGTGTATTTCTGATTATGGTGGGAGTTTGGTGCTTTCATAAGTTTGACTTTATTCCTGGTACCACTTGGTCATCTGATGGGAACTAGATTAATATCTGTGGAAACCACCTGCTGGTGGGGACTGCTGAAGTGTCTTCTTACAGTGTGCTCTCCTGACATCAGGTGCGATGGGGAGACAAGGGGTCAACAGAGGAAGGAGCAAAATTGGAAAAACCCAAAAATGCTATTATTAAGTTGCCAGAACAGGAGTATGAGCCATGGGAACCCAAGCCAAAGAAGCCCCATGTGAGAAAACCACCCTCCCAGCGAAAATGGTACACTCCAATCAAGGTAATGTGTCTGACCTTTCCTTTTACCAAGTCTCGCATGTCATGTAAGATACTTCCCATGTAAGATCCCATGTAAGATCCCACTGCCTTAACACAGCCTTTCTTTCAGCGGAGCTGAGAGAGCCTATTTAGAAAAGTGGCCATTAATCCTCACCTTTGCCTGGTTTTGGAACATGCATTTCATTTGGCACTGTGTTGCCATGTTTTTTTGAGAAAAGTAGAGGATATGAGCAGAGATCTTCCTTTCCTCAGCTCACACTGTCTTTTTGGATACTCTTGCCTGAGTTGCAACAGCAGATCTCTTGAACCTTAGGGAGGGCAGCTGCTGTTTTGTGCCATCTCAAGGCAGTCTAGAAGAGGATCAGATACAGTGCACTGTCCTTGCTTTGACTGCATTGTGGCTAAGGGCTTGGGTTGGGATCCAGCTCTGTTTCCCCCTAGTTCAGCCACAAGACGGTAGTGTTTGATTTTTGGTCAAGTCACTCAGTCTCTCCCTATTTTCATCCCCAATTCTCCCCTGTCATTATAATATCTGGTGTTTCAATGTCTTTTAATGTATGTATCCTCACACAACCCTAAAGGCAGGGAAGAGCTGTTATCTCTGCTTACAGAGAAGGAAGCTGGAGGGCTAACACAGTCAAGGCTGCAGCATACCATGCTCATCCCAGGAATCTGTGGCCATGTCCCAAAACAGTGCTTTGTGGGATGAGTTCCCCCCTCCCCTCCTTACTCACAGATCAATTAAACAGTGCTTGAATTTGTCTGGAAAGCATCTGTGAATTTTTATAGCCTGCCTAGGTAGGTATTCTTGTGGCTGTTTATCCATGCTTCGGTTCTCTTCCCATCTGTGCTGTACTTTTGTTCTGCCTTTTTTAACACCTGAAGTAAGATTAGCACTTTAAAGTGACACCTGTCTTATTGTGCCTCTTAAGGGAGTTGTTCACATTGAACTACTTTCATCCTCACTGCATATTGGGTGTTTGCCTCATTGCATGTTGGGCGTTTGTTATCCCTCTGGGGTTCTTCTGGTTGTCCAGATAAACAGTGTATAGAGGGCAAGGGTACAGGACCAGTGTGTGTGCACACAGCTTAATACAGAAAAGCTGTACCAACCCACCTGTAGTTTAATCTCATGCTATTTTCACCACATTTCTTGGTCATATATTGTCTTTTTTTAATTGCAGGGTAAACTTGATGCACTGTGGGCTTTGGTTCGACGAGGCTATGACCAAGTCTCCCTTATGAGACCACAGCCAGGGGATAAGGTAAGGTGTCGCAAGTGCACTAGCATTTGAAAGCTAAAAGCTAAAAATTTTTAATGTTTCTTGGATTTAATAATGGAGTTCAATGATTATTGAGAAATCATGAGTGGTACAGATGATGAAAACACAAATTATAGCAAGGTTAATTGAGAACAAGTTGTTGTTGAATTTTGTGCAGACACATTTCTCAGTCATCTCCTATACATAGGCAGGGAGTATCTCCTGCCTTGATGAAGTCTAATGGCCAAAAGTAGGTCAGGAGTAGATTCCTCCTGGGAGGAAGCAGGGAGTTTGTGCTTTTCAGAGCTACAAAGATGTCTGTGTACTGTCGCTGGGTCACTGGCAATAGCTTAGTTCAGAGCTCTCAGTTTCTCCATGTGAGCCTGGCACTGTTATGATTGTCTCTATTTTGTTATTCTGAGGGGACAGCTCCTTAAGAATTGAGTGCTGCTGCTTTGAGCTGTTTCACCATCAAGGTTTTGCTTTCTGCAATGGTTCTTTGTAACATGAGGACTAAGCAGACACAACAGCATCTTTCTCTCCCCTGTGGGCAGAGTCCATACAATTAATCACCTTGGCTCTCAGGTGAAGGGATTATAGAGTTACAGCAATAGGGTCCATAAAGTGCTTTTTTGAGGATAGAACTGGTGCAGACGCCCAGGCTTGTTTGCCTGGGTAGCTTTCACACCTAATGACAGACTTTCAAAGTAGCTCTCATTTGCATCAGCTAGGCAGTACGTTGCATGTCTCTTGCTTTTGGTAAAATATTGTTATGTCATTTGTCTAGTCATTAACTAAGCATACTGCATCAGTATTCAAAGTTTAATCTCTTCCATTTTTCTTTTGGCACATAAGGAAACTAAGAGAACAAACTCAGCTTTTTATACTACTTTGTAAAATGGTCTTAAATGTTTTACTAAGCTGCATTTTTAAGGCAGCTGTGCATGAGACACCTTATTTACTTTTAGAGCACGATCTAGAGCTTCTAAATAGGCTCTTTAGGTCCAGCTGTATTTTGATAGCCATAACATTGTATAATATGAATCTATCCTCTGCCTTTCACTCCCTTGGCTGGGTCATTTCTATCGGTGCAGAGCACAACAGAGCCTCTGTTAGCCAGCATGGTCAAGAAACATGCAGGGGGCTGGCTCGGAACAGGGATCCTCAGTTCCTCGCCTTCCAGCTCTGCTGTGGGGAGAACAAGGGGCTGAAAAGAGGCAATGTAAAACAGCAAGCTGAAGGATTATTGTATCAGGGATAACATAAGAAAAATCAAATGTACATCTGGGAAATAGGGTGGAAAGAATCCTATTGAGCCAGATCCAGTGGAATCATAGAATCATCTCTGTTCCCTGGCCTGCAAAATTAACTAAGGCTGAAGAATATTGAAAGTGAAACAAGAAAATAACTAGACAGCCTTCTGCTGTTAAAAAAAAAAAGACATCACAGGCCTATATTTCATGGAGAAAACTAGCACAGAGAGGAGCACATTTATTATTTATTCTTTGGGTAACTTCTCTAGTGGCAGTCCCTCAGTAGATAATTGACTCCCTGTAAGGTAGGTTTTTGGTGGGGAATGTGCATAAATACAGCTGTATGCGCATGTAAGTAAATGTGAGTATAGACATGTGTGCACACCCGTCTTTGTGGCTGAAGAGGTGGGAGATCAGGTCAGTGCTGGGAGTGACCAGCAGCACGGAGAGCTTGGAGCTCTGGCAGCCCCAGGAGCAAGGCCACAGCTCTGCTCGCCTCAGCCCAGACAGGACAAGGTCACTCCTTGTCCAGCTGTGCTGGCAGCAGTCAGAGGATTTGGCTTGGGCTTGGGGAGACATGAATGTTCAGCCTGGCATGCCTTGGTGCATAGTGTTCTTCCAGACTGTGCCATCCAGAGGCCAGGGACTGCATGGTGATCTTGGAGTGAGAGATTGCTTTGGTTTGTGTGGTTTTGAAGGATTGGGGTGGAGGAGCATGGGAAAGAGTTCTTGGTGAGGTCTAAGTGCACCTTTTTTGTTTTATTTTAAAGTCATTTCACAGCTGTCTGGTTGTTCAGGAAAACTTAGAGCTTAGAAAGCAAAAGAAACACAATTTAACTCTGTTTTGGGAGTGACATTTGAATTCATAACTTGGAAAATTCCTAAATCTGAAGTTCCCAGAATCAAACAAGTTATTTCCTTTATACTTTCAGGGATTACAAAAGATATAGGCTGGTTCCCACTGGAACAAGATTCACTGAAATTACATTTTCTGAATTTCTGTTTCAAGTTTACCTCCATTCTAAAAAAAAGTTTTCATTTTCCATTTTTACTGCTTCGGTTGGGCATATGTTCCTTTTTGTAGCCATTGAATGAAATTATAGCAAGCCACTTTTTTCTGCATAATGGAAATACTCATTAGGGAGAAGAGAACATCCACAGGACATGGAGAAAAATATTTTTACAAGGCTTTTCGCACAGAGGGAAGATGAAAATGGATTTTTTTAATATATATATATTTCATTTTTTTTACATTAAAATGATCTTTAGAAACTCTTTTGAAAAGTGTAACTTTTTCATCATTTGAAAATTAATACTGTGATTTGGGACCTTTTCTCTCCCTCAGAAACCTGAAGAATACTTGTAGAAAAACTTTCTGATAGTTTTGTTGGTTTTGGTACATTCACTGATGTATCTGGCTTTGTCACAGCAAAAGCAAAAGCCTGTTACACTTTTTGACAGCTGTTCTGCATCTTCCCCCACAGCACAGGCCTCTTCTCTTTGGATCTGCAAACCCTACAGCAAAGGCAGTATTGCTATCCCAGATTTCTAAATCATGACTTCTTACCCATTGCCATCATGAAGTTAAAAAAAGGCACTGTTTGTATATTTTTGACTCTTCATGTGGGGAGGCCCGTTCCAGAGTGTACGTGGGAACCCTGCAGTAGAAATACAGGCTGAAGCCCGTGTGCAGTAATACGGGACTGGCAGCTGCAAGGGGTTTCTGTTGTCCTTTCCTGTGCATGAGCAGGTCTGCTGTCCATCCATCTATTTTCCTTCCTTCATCATGGTCCTGTTGCCATTCCCCATCCTGCTCTTTTCCTTACCTGTGTCCTTCTGTGGTTTCTTCCTGATTTTCTCTCTCAGTACTTGTTTGCATGCCCCTCCCCTTGATGAGACGGACTGGTTCCCTGCAGTCCTGTCTTTGGGAAGAATGGGTTGGTCCCCAGCCTCCTTACCCTGTTCCTCTCATGCTGCAGGACCTGAGCTGCTGGTGGCATCATGCTCTGGGCTATAGTCTTGTTGCAGAGTTGGCTGAAGCTCTGAGAGTTCCCCTGCCCTGGCTCACGTCTTCCATGAACTGATCAAGAAAAGGATCTCAGGATGGATGATTCATCAGTGTTAGGCAGGATTATATTAATAGGACCGTATTAATCCTTGTGAAAATCACAGGAGCTTTTTGGAACTGCCTATTTAAAGAAAACCAGCCAAGTATGAGCTCTGGTGCTCCTTCTCCTGTGTGCCCACAGTGTTTTGCTTGGCTCTTACAGGCAGCTCCTCCTCTCGGTTTCCATTCAAGGTCATACCATAGCACCACCACTGAAATTTATGAGTTTGGCAAGTACCTCGGTAAGGGGTCACAGGATCCCGCTCACTTGACTTCCTCAGGTCAGCTCTAGCAGGAATTTTTGTTGCACCAGGATGGGACAACAAGGGATAAACATACTTAGCTCTACCCCATCATTAGCAGCTAAGCTGTTATTTGTGGCATGGAGTTTTGCTGAGCTCTCAGAGAGCATCAGCAGAGGAGTGATGAAAAAGGCCTAGTGGCTCTGTGGTGGATTGCTGGGCTTTCTCCCTTGCTGGAATATACAAAGGTGAAGCCTTCACAGGCATTTGTGCTACTGCTGCAGTGATGGACCCCTTAGAGCTAGGCTGTTATTCTTCCCTTCTTCCTCAGAAATCTATGTCTTAGAGGACCAGCAGTCACTCTTTTGGCCCAAGAAAGGGATTGACAGCTCTGAGGTGGGGACACTGCTCATCCAGCCTCAGGGAGTATGTCAGAGAGTCCATATGGCCTATGGGATGGGGCTATGTGATGCTCAAGATACTCAGATTTCCTTGAAGGCTTTCCCATCACTGTGTTGGTGTCCTCCTGAGCTTGGTTCTGAGCTTGCAGCAGCTGATGTAAAAGTGGGAGTTTGGGAAATATTAGTGTCTGGCTATCTTGAAATATTTCATACAAAAAAGCCACAGTAGCTGGTAGGGCAGGTTGTCAGTGGTCTCTGCAAAAGGTAAGTTTCAGGCTCCTCCCCTTGGCCTCATAGTTCAGCAGTGGGCTGTTACCAGTGGCAGCAGGTCGACACTGAAAGCCCCCGTATGCGCAGAGAGGAAGGGGAGGTGTGTCGGTCTGTTAGTTGCTGCTTTCAGCAATTCCATTCCATTTTGCTTCTCAGCATGTACTGATTGATGCAGGAAATTCTTAGAGGCTTGGTTTACCAAAAGCCTTGACTAAAACCCAACGTTTTTCCCCCTCAGGCAGAATTGATCATTTACTCGAAAGACTTAATATGTGATCTCCTTATTGTCACTGAAAATTTTGTAGCTGCAGCAGAGAGGGAGAGTGTAGACTGGATTTTGCTGCCACCATCCCATTGTATACCTATGGGACTTTACTTAGAGAAAAGCAATGCCTAAGTAGTACTACCCTGCAGTTTGTGCATATAAAGCCCCTTCCTGGGGAAGGGGACTGGAAGCAGGCTGTTGTACAAAAATCTGAGAGCCTTTTTGCCTTTTTCTGTTCCATAACACTGAGATTAAAATGCTGCTGTGCAGCCAAAAATGTCACAAACTATGAACTGCTGGTCATTTTAGAAGCCAGAACTTCTGGATCCTTTCAAGTTCCCACCCTTGAGTTACAGTGTGACTTTGAACAAGGCACAGCAGCTGGAATTTTGAACAGCAGCCTTTGAAATGCGGAGTATGTGGGTTCTTTATTCTGTGCATCCCTTTCAGGGTGACCACTCTTAGTCTGATACGTTTGTTAAAGCTCAGAAGGTCTGATTATCCTCAAATTTTGGGTGATTTCCTTGTAATGCTGACCATGACATCTATGTGCCTTAGGTTTCCTAACGACAAAATAATCCTGAGAACACAGTATTTACCTTCCTTACAGCTGTGAGGTTTAGTGCTCTGCCAGGCACTTGGGACTCCTTAGATGAATCATGGGACACCAAGCTTATGGGTTATTAATGACTAGTAATTACTCTCTAGCTGCTCCTTACAGGTGGTCAGCAGCTTGAATGCAGCCCACAGTGATGGCAGCACCCGCCTGTCATGCCACGATGGCTGCCCACGTACTGGTGCTATTTGGAGCTCATTCTAATTACTTCTCTTCAAGACTGAGTAATGGCTTTTAATAGGCTTCCCTGCCTCTTGCTTGGAGATGTGTTGTAATCGCCCGTGTAACAATTGGCAGAGCTACAGGGGGTGCTGGAAAAGCAGCATTGAGCTCCCTCATACTGTAGTCATCAGTGGCTGCTGCCTGGTCCTGGGGCTTTTCTCCATTTGCTTAACCTTTCTGGAGCCAATCACCTTCATAAGCTGCTGAAAAATTAAAGAGGTGAGGACATTGCCTGCCACAGCAGGTGATCTCCCTTTCCTGCAATGCTGGTGGCCAGACACTCTGAGCTGAGCAAACCTTTGAAAAATGAGAGGAGTTGTACTTGGGGTTTTTTCTACTGCTGGGGGACAGGCCACTGACTCTGCTGAGGTGACACCAGGGTGTGTATTAATAGAGTTGCTAGGAGAGAGGTGGCAATGGGGTGCTCATGGAAAAGATGCTGAGCTGGTACCTGATAGCCTGGTCAAGCTGCACAGGGGAAGCATGGCAGGGGTACATTTGCACAGTGTTAGGTCTCTCGCATACCTGAAATGGGACAGAGACAGTTCCATGTTAGGACTTTGGTCCTTGAGTTGCTTTTCTAGTGTGTTCATTCTTAGACAGAATAAGGTGGTTGTGTCCCAAGGCAATCTGCTACTCAATTTAACATAGGAGCTTTTGGGAGAGGAGAGGTTTTCTGTGCTTTATTAACAGGCCAGCACTGATAATGAGCTGTTGTGAGTCCCATCCCAGGAGAAGAAAATCCATGTGAGATAAGCACAGGGGAAGCTGAGAACTGTGGGTTTACCATCTACTTGCTCCAGGTAGCAGCAGAGCCACTTAAGGGCCAGTAACCCAGAGAAGCATTGGGGATAATTGTATCTGTTACCAGACTCTACACAGAGGCAGCCTGGCTGTGTGGTGGGCCAAGATCTTGCATTTTTGGCTGAGGCAAGGAAAAATAACCATTTCCACCAGAAATCTGAGTCTCCATCATTATTCTGTACCCTAGTCAGGTGAATAACACTGTGCTATTCCCCTGTGCACACAATAATCACAGCTTGCTCCTGAGAGACAGTCAAATAATTCACCCAGGAAAGCACGATGACACTTAATTGCAGTTTGAGCAAGACCAGTTATGGTCCTTTGTGGCATAATTTGCTGCTCCCAGCAAGCCACCAATACCTCAAGGCTGAGGCTGTTGCGCCCAGCAGATGTTTGTTGCTTTTGTTGCTATGCTCCAAAGCCCTCCCCATTCTAGGAGATCGACAAATGCAATGTCCTCTTCCCTGAGAGCACGAAAGGAAAGAGGAAAATCTTTTGCAAACCAACCACTGTTGTTTTGTTTCCTTGAACCGCATTCTAGTCTGGTCAGCATTCAAGTGTGGAAATGTGTGGTGCTGTGGTTAAAACAAGGGATGTGAGTCACGAGTCCTGAACTTGTAAATACTGTTTTTTTTCCCCCTGCATAACCTTGAGTGGATGACATGACCTGACGGTGGCTCTCCTCGCTTCCTCCACTCTGGGACCCTCATCCATAAAAGCTGTCAGAAAAGAGGAAGGCAGCAAATCACATGTTGTGAGTGCAGGTTTAGGTTAAGATATTTTTCTGAGGTTTGGGTGGGATTTGGTCTGGCATGATGGCACTTTGAGATTGGTACTGAATATAAAGTGTACCTGATAGACCTTAACTTTGGTTATGCCCAGTGTTACTCTGTTCTGCTCCTTTTGTCACTTCAGCTTTTTTAGGGCTCAGAACCAATAGGCTTTGTGATGGATCTGCACTGTGCATTACTTCAGCCACAGCCTCAGCAAGGTCCAAGACATGTGATGTTTTGTGCATTCCTGCAAGATATCTTGTGACTCTGGCCATTCTTTCAGGAGGTGTCTGTAGCCCATTGCTGCACTTCCTTGCTGAGGCCGGGCTGGAAGCAGCATGCAGTTCCCTGCTGAATGGAGTGTGATGCATATTATTTGAATAGCCCTGTCTTCAATACTGGGTGGGTTCTCCATGTCTCTTTCCTTGTGTGCCTAGGCTGAAAAAGTGGCATGAGAGAGCTGGATGGTGGGGATGTGTTCAGCACAAAGTTTATTTTGCTGACGGGTACTGGTCCTAGTTTAAAAGTGTGATTCCCCTGGCTGAGCTACTCCTCCCTCAGATTCCTCATTATTGTCCACTTTCTCCAGTGGTAAATTGGCAGTAGCTCCCTTCTCTTCAGTGTACTCCTGCACTGGTCTTCAACCTAGCTGAACAGACTGCTCCCAGAAGACCCATCCCTTGTTTCAAGTGGCACTGTGCACAGCTGGGACTGTGAACTGGGGTATAGTGTCTGCAGATGTGTGTCTGAGGAAACTATCAGTACTTGATTGTATTCAACTCTCAGTATTCTGATAAAAGAAACTACGGTAGCCTGGGATACTGCAGCTATTAATCTTACTGCAAAATAGTTCCTGCTTTAATTGCCCAGTAGAATTGAACACCGTTTTCCCTATTACTGTCTTTATTTTGATTAAAAACTGTTCTTTTAGATGGTCTGTAAATGGTTTTTCATGTTAGTAGAATTAGCTGAAGTTAAAAATATACCCTTGAAAAAGTCTCAATGTTTTCAATTTTTGTTTTGAAACACCTTTTCTGTCTGAAACTCAAAGATGGTTTGAAATGAACAACGCATTTCAAGCCTGAATTAAACTTATTTTGACATACTTGTTTTACCTGAAAAATGAAGACTTTTGGTTGCAGTTGACTTTTCCTTTGGCCAGCAAGTGAACCGAAAGATGACTTTTATTGCTGCTGTTATGTGCGGTGCATGCCATTGGTCTGTTTGTGAGTTTGCCCTGGCAACCTACCTCCCTTGGTCCCTGGGTGATCCCTGGATGGGATTATCATACATTTAGTGTCAAAAGAAGAGCTCCTGTGCTCTCTCATCCCTTCCCCACCCCATAAATCCTGTTTTCTCAGCTATTTGGCCCCCATAGCCAGGGTATCTGAGGGCATACTGGACTTGAGAAGGATTTCTTCTCCCAGCTTATTTACAAAACAAGGCTGGTCCCACTTTGCCTCTATGAGAGGGGCTCAGGCATCTTGCCTGAGCTTTTTGGGCGGCAGTGTCAGCCATGCCTTGGCCAAGACAATAGGTTTTATCCTGAGTGTGTCACCAGTCCAAGGTATTGCTTAGCTGTGTGTCACTGTCACCTGTGCTCAGCTCCCTGTCCATGTGCAGGATCTCATTGTTTGGAACTCAGGAGTCAGAGTTTGTGAGGCAGGGATTAACTTCCTGTGCTGTGTCTCCATGGTGCTGTACCAGTGAGCTAGGGTTTGTGGGTGGTTTAGTTTGGTTGCTAAAAAGAGAAAAGCATAGATTTACTTATAAGAGGGATTTTGTGGACTTTGTGAAGGGTTCACATGTGTCTCAGCTGCTTCTAAATATCACTGCCCCTTCCTGTGTCCGGACGTGTGTCCTGTTTAAAGTTGGGTTACCTCCCACATCTTAAAGCTCCGTCCAATTCCTTTTGCAATGAGCAGCATGTTGAGTGAGCCTAATAGGTTACACCTCTTGGTAGCACCACCTTGCTCATGCTGTGCTGTAAACAGAGTTTTCTGCTAGTGCTAGGTTCATCCTTGTGTATTTGCACTATCATTTGTAATTTCCTATTTGAATTTATCTGATGTGCCTAAGGGCATTAGAGGGTCCTCACTGTTACAGTGAGTGATTCACAACCCACAGTGCAGTGATTTCTTTCCCCTCCAATAACCCTATCATAGAAGGGAGGGAGCATAACTGATAGGAGTTTGCTCATAAAGAGGCCAGACAATACACTGGGAAAAGAATGGGCTGAACTTACTTACCTTTTCAAAAGCAACAGAAAAGGAAATAATTATTTTCTCATAGTTGGACACCGCCACTTTACTGGACCTTACTTTTAAAACCCTCCTCTCTTCAGTCAACCCCATTTTCTCTTATCTCTTCATAGTTTTGGATTACCATCACTATAGGTGTCAGTGCTGAGCTGCCAAATAGATTTCCAGAAAATTGTTTTGTACAAGAGAGGATTTACTAAACTGGAAGATACCTATGAGAGTCAGGTTATCATACAAATAAATATTTTAACTTGATGATATTTAATGTTTTGATTTGAGCCCTAATAACGTAAAATGGCTACATATAAAAATTAATTACAATTTCATAAAGTAATTGTTAATGATTAATTAAATAAACATCATATAATTAATTTTGATAATTGTAATTTAATAATTAAATAATATAATTAGAAAATAATTATGAAATACATATTTATTGGCCTGAAAGCATGATCAGTCACCAAACTGGTGATATGGGAATCTCTGACGCTTCCAATACTTCATTTTTCAACATAAAAATGACATCTGAGTCACAGATATAAGAACAGGAGTTGGTAAAAGTTGCTTTTATGTGCCTGGAAACCAGGCAGCCTTGGGTTTTACGTGACAAACTGTTTCAGCAGCTCACTAATTTCTAGCCTGTATGCTGCAGGGTAATCAGTGCAATTCCCAGGAAATCCATGAAGGTTTTAATGAGCCGTGACATGTTGAGCGCACAGTCAGCGTGAAGCAGTGCAGTGTGAGGAAGCTCTTGGCAGAGGCTGACGCACACAGATCCTGGCTCCTGAGGAGCCAGCTGCTAATCCTGACACTTGCCCAGGGAACTCAAATACTGGGAACTGTGTACCACCTTGCTTCATCTCTTTCACTACACAAGTGTTGTATCCATAATCTACCTCTGATAAATAAATTTGCTAAATGAGTTTCCCGTACTGGCTGGTTTAGGATACTGTGTAGGTGTTTCTGCTAGAACGGTCTTGTTCTTTATTAGAGGACAGGGTAATCCCTAATTTTGCCAAGATTCACTTTTTCCAGAAGTCACTTATCTTAAAGGTGTACATCCCATTGTTTTCTGGGTGTGTGGATCAAAGCCTTCACTTAGCTAAAGTGAGTATGACTTTTGTATATGCCCCCTCTTGTGATTTTGTAAGTAGCATAAAAGCCTGAATCTATTCTTTTGAGATTTACATTTTTATACTGAACTATTGATCGATATTTATGAAATGAAGCTACATGCTGGTGAACCAGGTCCATAGCAAGCTGGCAGAGTCATCCCAGTGACATACATAAAAAAAATTGGAGAGAGAGCCCAAGGAAATTATGTTCATTTTGGATTTTAGCATCCTAAATAATGCTTTTATGTAAAAATAATAAATAATAATTTAATACTTCCTTACTGGGAGGAACTTTGTTGTTTAATTTGGTGGTCTAGAGTTTTGAATGGCCATGCTTAAATTTCAAAGGACTTACTTTATTTTAATCAATTTTAAAATGCAAGTATCATATTCTTACAAGGTCAAAGACAAGAAAATGCAGTAAACTAAGTTAAGCCAGCTCTTTTTCGGTCAGATACCCACCTCTGCAAATCCAAATTGCAGCACTGGGACTCCGTAAGCCAAACCAAGAGCAAATGGAGAATCAAGCAAAATTTATTACAGGAAGGATGTCTTTTATTAGGTCAACTAATGTAGCTAAAAATAAGGAACTGGCTTACTTTTGTGTACACAAATACTGACTTGCACAGACATGAAACTGAATTTGATTTTTGTTAAAAACCAATGCATGTATTAAAATGAAGAGAGAAAAGGGACAGCTACTGGCAGATGGCCTGGATTTTTAAAATTCTTTTTGCTGAAGTGCTCCTAGTATCATGGGTGAAGAGACTTCCCCATGGCACTCTTTGAATTGCCTGGATTTTTTAAACAGTCATTTCTGTCAGTTAAAAACTTGCTGAGTAGTAGCTAAAGATTTTAGGGAAATGAGTGCTGGGGAATGATGTACTGAGCACTGTGATGAAGATAGCCCAGCAACATGATGCATGGCTTTCAGGAGGTTCCTCCCTTCCTCCCCCCCTTAAACCACACACAAAAACACATCCTAGGTGGTCGAGGAGACTTTGCCTACAAGTACAAAGTGGCTGAATTGCACATGTGATTGTTACACTGGGATAAAAGCTGGAGTCGGGACAAGGGCAGATCCCACTGCTTCAGTATTTGTACTTTTTGAAAAGCCAATTTGGCAAGCAGCATAACAAGAGCCTAACAAGTGGATGGACATATGGGGAGGCAAAATTATTGTGCATTAGGAAGATGGTGCAGATGTGAGCTGAAGTAAGGGCGTAACTCCATATGGCACATTGCTGACCTTCAGTTGGTGCCTGAATGACAGTACGCGGTGTGGGTCGCGCCATCTGAGCGCGGCTGTTTGGGGAGCGGGGCCCAGGCCAGACAGAACTGGATTTACACAGATCATCTGCCTCCTAGAAAACAATAAAGCAGCTCCCGACAGCTGTTGTGCCTGAGATCATCCTGATATTGCTGCACCTTGCGACTCTGACACCTTCCCTGAAACACTTAGTGTGTTCCATGCTTCTGGAAAAATATATATTATTGCCACTACTAAAGTGGTGGTGGCTTCCTAATCCTTGTTAATCCTCTGTGCAGGAAGAGCAGAGATAAGTGTGCAGGATACCTAATTTCTGTCCATGTTCCCAGGGTTTAAAAGCCTTTATATGCTTTTGGAGAGGAAATTAAGTAATTCTTTCAAGCAGAGAATATTAAAAATTCTGTGGTTAGCATATTTATTTGAGAAACTTCTTGGATTTTTTTATAAGCTAACCCCAGAGGGATATGCATGTTAGGCAGAATAACAGTGGCACTCTTATTAGGAAACTGATGCGTGGAGGGCTTAATTCTTCAACCTAGAAATCCTTTGACAAAATATACTTGATAAGTCCAAACTATCACTTATGATTTATTGTCATTTGTTCTTCCCTTTCCCTTTTCAGCTGTTAATCCTGACACTGTCTTAGAGTTCGGCCTCATTTTATCAATGGCTGCTTGAAGTGCTCAGGAGGATTTGCTGCAGTATTCACCAGAAGTCTTTGATATATGAGATTGTAGGCTAACACTGATAATCTTTTGTGAGGAAGTGTCACAATACATACATCGATCATCCAAGCCTCTATCTGTCAGACTCTCCCAACTCAACTGTATTTTTCATGACACAATGCAGCGCATGGCCTTTAAATTACCCATCTGTCTGACAAATCAGTGAGTGTGGCAGAAACTGGCAGCAGTTTGACGTCGCTTATCACTTTAACTGAAGTGAAAGTAATGCAAACAGATTTATGGGATCCCCTTTGATTATAGACTATGAATATATTTGGAATTGATGTTTGTGAGAGAGACACAACAGAGAGGCAGGAAAGGCTTGTAGGCAAAAGCACTAGTGTTGGGTTTGCAGCTTTGAATTTACTGTGAGGGCGATTGTTCTGTCCTAAATTTTCCCTTCCCCATATGATGCATATTATCTGAGCACCTCTGACCTTTTTTCTTTTTTTTCTTTCATCCCGAGTGATTATTTAGCTGCTCTGAATTCATAACTTTATAAATATCAAGGCTGAGCTTTCTTAAATTAAAGAGCTGGTAAATATATCTGTAACATTCATTGCATGTCAGTAAATACTGCTGAATGTCCAACTGTGCTTTGAATACAGCAGAGCACAGCAGAAGACAAAGGATGGCTGCTTACTGCAATGCCGGTGAGGACTTGAGTTCTGTGATGGAGTAGAGCAAAGCATTGACTTGGTTTTTTTGATCCAACGGTTTATCTTTGTTGCAGAAGTAACCAAGACCTTGGCTTTTGCCTTTTGCCCATGTGCAAAGGCTCTGGCCCCAGTATAGCACTGCCACGAACCCAGTTCATAATCAAAGTCTGCCGTAGCAAGCCTGGATTTTTAGGAAGAGAGTTTTATCCTACTCATTGATGCTGTTGTTTAAGTGTAGAGGTGAACTGTGATGCTGAAAGCTGGGACAGAGAACTACTGAGTATCTCATGCAGGCAACAGCATGCCCATTCAAACAACTCATGCCTGCAGCTGAGCTCTGGAAGCCCAGAGCCATTCAGTCCAAGTAAGTGGTAGGGTGGTACCCTTTGGGTGTTAGCACATTTGTAGAATCATTTTCTGAGCTCTGGAGCTTACACAAGCTTCTTCTGAAATGCTGCTTGCCTTTCTTCAGAGAAGCCATAGACTTAAGTGATGCCCCTCTTTTTAAAGAAATAGTTTTCATGAACAAAGGTGCAGGCATTGGAAGTCACTCAACAAAACAGTTGTGGTTCTGCTGTGATGGCTTTTGCGTGGTTTCCCAAGGAAATTGTGATTTGTGAGTTTGCCACAGAAACTCAGCCCATTCTCTAAACACCTTCGGAGTTTTCTCATGCCAAGCAGCGCTGAGCCAAGAGCAATCTGTGACTGGTGTGGGTTTTTGTATTCCTGCTGCAACAGCCTTTGGTAGCTGGGGAGGATAGTGATCTACAGCTGCTTAGCTTTGAGATAAGTTTCTATATTTGGAATCCTTCTCCTGAGTTTGTTTGGGGGATGTTGTCATAACCTTGAGCTGAATTTAGTTTGTTGATCCCAGCATGCAGCGTGTGTGAGGTGTCTCACTGAAGTTGCCATGTAGCTTTTGCATTACCCTGGCTATTTCCCCCAGGAAAGGCTAGGTGGTCTTTGGGGTCTGTCTCTCTATCTGTTCCTGTCTGGAACTTGGTTAGTGGGAACCTATGCAAAGCTTTATTTTGGCTAAAGGAAGCCCTGACATGTTAGCCCCTAGTGGACTAGGATGTCCCCAGTCCTTCCTTTTTTTCAAATCCAATCTACTCCTGTTTTAAAATCTCCACCCACAGTGCTCCCATCAGATCCTGCCTTCCTGCATCCCACATCCATCCTGAAAACACACTCATTGGAGAGCCCTCTGTGCAAGTCCCACACCTTGCTGGTGTTTCTGAGGGAAGCCACATCTACACTGGAGCACAGAAGACACATGTACTATCCCAGTGTAATGTTCAAAGCACAGAAATTAGCCAGGCTAGGATCACAGTGAAAATGAGAGCTACAGATTGTGTCTCTGTTAATGTTGTTGCTCTGGTATAATCCTGTATGAGTTTTTTTTCAAGCACAGCTTTGTCAGTCAAGGATCCCACCAAGGCAAGCATGACTTGGGTGCAGCTGTCGCTTTAGGCATGTTGTGCATAGCTCTAGTAGCAGAGCAGAGAGCACATGTGAACACAGTCTCAATGTGGTCCCTTTTGGTTTAAGCCAGTCCTAAGCTATTCTCTCTAGGCAGGAGCTCTGAAAATCAAGGGAAGTACGAGCTTTAGTACAGCTTGGTTTGAATGTCATGTCTAGGACCCAGTGAAGGATACTGGATGAAATGTAGCCTGGCCCCTCTGCTTATAGTCCCTTTGACTAGCTGCTGATGAGTCAAAATACCTGCTTTTTAATAATGGCTTCCTCTTCACCTCTAGGGAAGATGCATAAACTTCACTCGTGTGAAATCGGATGGAACCTCTGCCCCTCACAGCCCACCGCCGAAGCTGCCATGCCGTGACAATGCTCCCCTCAACAATGCTCCAAGGAATCCTTCTTCTCCTGTGTCTCTGCAACCCCCTTCCAGGCAGCCACCTCCCGGACCGCCTCCATCCCGAGCCCCTCCTGGACCTCCTCCTTCACGCCCACCCCCACAACCCATGGCTTAGAGTGCAGCAAGACCTGATTGACAAAACATGTCTCTTTGCTGAACACAGCATATTTATTGAGTATTGGTTTACAGTTAAAGATATCAGAATTTGTTGCTGGTCAGCAAAAAGAAAAAAAAAAAAGGAAAAAAAAAAGAAAAAAAAATTGCCAAGTGTCAATTTTAGTGTATGAATATATTTATACCACACGTGCTGAGCAAACATTCAGTGGATAGATTCAGAGCTATGGGGTATAGAAACAAACCAAAATGATCATCTAGATACAGTAGCAGCTTTTGTGTGTATACATTTGAAGATCTATTTAGATATGACATTGTCTGACTTGGTGTGTCAGATCATTCACTAATAACTTTAGCCGGTACTCGTGCATCAGTGGCTTTGATAGGTGCCACCTGCAAGTTGGTTCAACATAGTTCATCGAGGAATTTGCTTTCTTTTCCCCAACAGTACTGCATCCAGATGTTAATATGGATCAACAATTGTAAAGATAACTTTCTGCCTTTGGTTCTGCAGGTGGAATTTCCATGAAAGTTTTAAGAAGCCTATAACAATAATGAGCTAACATGAGACTGTGTGCCAATAATCTATCTCATTGATCTATCATAGAAGAGGGATATATTTTTTTCACCTGGAAAAATCAGTTTTGAGCCTGCTATCTCTGCACATGTTTAGACTTGGTTGCATAGGATAACCACTGAAGGCAAGATACTCTCTCTAGAAATCCAGACTTTGTACAAGACTTGGGTTCAGATTTGTCCAAAGTTCAGAGGAATTTTGAGAAAAATATTTTAGCTAGGTGTTTAGTTTTCATTTACAGAAAGCGTAGTCCAAAATGAAGCAAACATACACAGAATTTGAGCGTAGATGCTGTAGTAAGCAAACAGCATGTGTTATTTATATCAGCACAATTGAGGGACTGATTCTGTTGCTATTTGATTGGATATATTTCCTTTTGATCTTACTGCCAAGAAGAATTTTTTGTGATTCAAACATAAATTCCTCTTTGAGCAGCTCTTTCTTTAGAAAGTACAGATCCCACTAATATGTAACCCTGCAGTCTACCTGTGGCTGAGAGGCATGGTGTGAAGAGTGAGTGTGAGCTTTTATCCCTGTTTTATATGCTTGGCTGCTCTCCCATGACCTCAATTCTGGATGTCATCAGAAAGCGATGGGAGCACCCACACAGAGGTGGGAATTTATGACGCGGGACTGTGGGTCAGCCCATTATTAGTGTTCACTAAGCAATACCTGAGTGGGTTGTGCCCAGAGCATTCCCTAGTGAATCAAAATAACACCTGAGCTTGCTTTTTCTCCACCACTACCTATTATACTGGAGAAGAAACCTATGCTGGTCCACTTTGGCACTGTCTGTGTTTTTAGGATAGTTGTAGAAATAATGATACGTTGCATTATGACAGAGCATATACCTATTTCTCTGTCTGTGTGTGGGTGTGTAACATATCACAGTAGTTATTGGCACATAAATCTAAGATAAAACACTAACTGTATTGTACAGTTGCTCCAGATTTAAGACCTTCTCATGCAGTTGTTACAGGCATATAAAGTTGTACTGGTACAAACAAAAATCAAGCTTAATGTTTCCAGTGGGAGGCCCACTTGCAGAACACCACCAAGCTCTCAACAGTCTATGCTGATCACTGTGACATGCCGTGTGTATACAGCTGAGGCTGTCAAACATAACTCAGAAGAACCACAGAGCCTCTTTCTCCTCTTGCACTGCTCTGCTCTCTTGAGCTTAGCTCTTACCTCATGTATATTGGTGCAGGTAGTGGAATCACGGTCGTGAGTGCCAGCTGGCCTTGGAGCTGTTCCTAATTTAGGCCTGAGCCAGCAAAGCACTTCTGCATGTGTTAAAATGTCCTGCAGGTCAAGAGAAACTTCCTTATGCCCAAGTACTTTGCTGACCTGTGACTTCATTGTGATCAGAAAGGAGAATTGGGATGCACTCAACCCCATCCTCATTCTTTTTAGACACTTGAATAGGGTCTGCATAATTTGGTTGCTAAGAATGGATTTCTGTTTGGAAGGGAAAGAAGAGTGTGTGTATGTGTGTGTGTGCCTGTGTTTGTGTGTGGGAACTGTGTAGGGTTTTGTTTGGTTTCTCTTGCTTTACAAAAATTGCTTGAGAGTTGCACTCCTATGAATGGAAAGGCCTTTTGCAGCCAGTGTGACACACAGTCATCACTTACCTCTGTTTCTTTCAGTTGAAAGGTGAAAGTAAAACAAGTCCAATTTTCCACTGCAGTTCTGGTGGAACTCTGCTTTTGACCCCAGTGAAAGGAACTGGATGACTGCAGTGAGAGGGCAGGGGGAAGCGTGGGGGAAGGTGCTTCACAAGCAGAGATCATAGATGGACATTATGTTGGTAATACGGAAACCCTGAAATAACCTTGCTCGGTCTAAGACCATTTGTAATGTGTGTGTACAGTGAACCTAACAGCTTCTCACGCTGGTTGTATAAGAATAATTAGCGAGAAAATGCTAACTAGAAATTGAAATAGCAGAGGGCAATAAAACCAGTTCCCACACCGGGACAAAACAGGGCATTAAAGCTTTAGCTGCTTGTGGGATTGGGGCAGACTACTGCTCTGTAGATGCCAAGTCTCTTATCAGCAGGCAACAGTGAGATTGAAGCAGTGACTTGATGGGTCAAGAGTTAACTTTAGCTAATGAAAAAGCCTGGGAGCCAGATTTTTGTCTTGTCTTGCACCTGTACAGATCTTGGGAGGGGTGAGTAGAGTTGGCGATTTGCCCTCATGTTAATGTTAGTAGAATTTGACTCATTGCCAGCGACAGGTGTTGGGTTAGGGAGGGCTTTTCACTGTCACACATCCAGCATGCCTGTTGTTTGCAGTTGAGGAGAATATTCTTCTCTGCTGGAATAGACAATCTTGCAGAGATAACACATATTAACAATTCTGCACAACTTGCAAGTGCAGCAGAAATAGGAACAGTTTAGGCTTTGCCAAATCCCAGGTGAAGATTCATGTATTATAAAGCAGGAACCACCATGGATTTGAGAATTAGATTTGGCAGAAATGGAGTTTCCTGACATCTCACTGTAAAAAAAATTAAGCATTTGGTGTATAACTCAAGTTTTGGCTGCAGCCTCTGTGACAGGAGCACTGCAGGTTTAGTTTGCCAGTAAAGCAGGAGGAAAAGGTGAACTTTCTTGCCTTAAACTGAATTGCCTTTACAAAGGTGGGAGCGGTGAATGTGCTGCACTGGCTACAGAAAGGCCTTCGGTTGTATAGAAA
This sequence comes from Struthidea cinerea, assembly GCA_013397865.1. NCBI lineage: Eukaryota > Metazoa > Chordata > Aves > Passeriformes > Corcoracidae > Struthidea > Struthidea cinerea. The sequence continues at coordinate 1,281,558 of VZTI01003564.1, forward strand.
TGTACCTGTTTGCAGTGACCTCAGGCGCTGTAACAGCACAGTAGGAGAAACTGGTTGCTATTTTATTGTCTGTTGAGCTTGATCCTTACCTGGTATAAATCAAAATAGGCCAACTGAAATCAAGGCAGTAATATTGGTGTCCATCAGCTGAGAACTGTCTCAAAATAAATGAAGGGACAAAATCCCTCTAGCTGGCTTGATGTTTCAATGGTTTTCTTGGCATTCTTGTATATGTCAATTGTGATTACAGTAGTTACACTGCTAACAAGTGTTCTCATGTGGGATGGTTCCCATGTATTTTCTAGTATATAGCATCATTTGACACTTGGAAAAAGTGAGTATCTAATGCTTCCCCAAATCCTAGAGGAAAATGTGGATTCAGGGGACCTTGCGCTCACACTTAGTACAGATGTGAAATGACACAAGGTGCAAAGCAGCGGGGAGGGAAACTCTATGTGTTTAAACCTGATACAGAACCACATTGATCAAAGCATATTTATGGCCATCTTTCAAGCTCAGTGCATTTGTTGCCATCTGCGGGAGTAGCCTGCAGAGCAGACGGTCCTAAATAGAAAAAGAAAAAAAAAAAAAAGAAAGGAAAAGAATCAGCTTCTCATGTGAAAGAGCAAGCATAACAATGAATGACATTATTTCATGAACTGTACCAGTTCAAATGCATGTGCACCTGGTGCTCCTAATGCTTTTTACTCCTGTTGGTCTTCAGACAGCATGATCAGTAATATGCTTTCTCTCTTTAATCATTGCTGTTTTTATTGTTGTTACTTTGTTTTGTTGTGGTTTGTTTGGGTTTTTTTAAAGAAACATTTCACTGAAAAAACAGCCCTACTTCTGTAAATATAGAGTTTAATTTGGAGGAGACAGCACACTTCTGGATGTTACTGCTGGACAGTTATTTATTAAAAGGGGCTCAAGGTGAATAAATAGAGGTGGCTCAGGATATATGCATGCAAGTGTGATAATGCAGTATAGCATTTTCAGTTCTCTGTAGCTTTGGGGTAAGGGGAATTTTGGGGTCATCCTAGTTCTTGTAGAAGTTTGTTACTGATATACTTTTGAATAATGCAGTAGAGATTCCTAACATATAACATATAGTGCTTGAACAATGTGTAGATTACAATAGAATTTTCATTTGGGGGATGAGGAGAAGGGTAGTGAGGGAGAAATGTTTTAGGAAATGTTCCAGTTTTTATGGGGAAAAAAATGTACTGTACTCAATTTTTAAATTTTTTGTTTGTTTAGAAAGATGTAGTTTTTTCGGAAACAGCGGGGGTGTGGGCTGATACACATCTGGGGCATGGAGATGAGGGACAGAGGCAGCGGTAAGATTTTTGAGGGATAAAGAAGCTTTACATGGGGGTGTGGGTTTGTTACTGGTACATGTGGTACAAATTTCTGTAACCTGACATGCTGCTTCCGTGTTATAATCGTGTAACTTTCTGCATTTTAGGCGCGTGCTCCGTTTTTCTGAGAAAACCTTGCAAATGTAATGCCTGCATGCAAATGTGGGAGATGTAGCCAAATTCTTATAATCCAACATAATGTAGTCTTAATGGCTTCAGAATCAACAATAAAAGTGCTTACTGGTTAAACACTACAAAGAATTTCATTGCAGGGTCATTTCAAGAGGGGATAAGCTTCTCTGTATCTTCTTTCTAATCAGCTCAGCCATCTAATGGTCAGGAGAAGAATGTGGAGTTGGGCTGTCAGAATTATCACTCTTGACTTGCTACTGATTTAATTAGAGACAAGGGTGGGTTCTGTGCCTCAGTTTCATGAATTTCGATCGTTGCCTAATTCAAAGGTAAGCCATTGTTTTTTGAAACAGTGTAGAAATACTGAGTCAATTGAACTGGAGTCAGGGCTCAGACTTTTATTAACATGTGGGGCAGAGCCTGAACTAATTGCTGCTATCTTGAAGAGAAGTCATAGAACATGTAGACACAAAGTAAAATCCATGCGACATAAAATGCCAGAGCTCAAGACTTTAACAAAGAGAAATTCCATAGGAAATCCTACGCCTCTGAAAACACTGGAGTCACCAGGCTTCAGACAAAACTACAGATTTTCAGTCCCTCCTTGCTTCTAATGTTTCCCCTGTATCTGTTCCAGCCCCATTGAAGATTGGGGGCGGAGGGCTGGGGGACATAAGACAGGCAAGAAGGTCAACAGGGATAGGCCACAAAAATCTCCAACCCAAGCAGGCTGCAATTATGGGTAATCAAGGCTGCAAAGCTGCTGAGCTGTGCTCTGCACTCAGTGTGCCCAGCATGGCAGCCACAGCCCTGTGTGCAAGGGGAAAGGAAGCTGGTCTTTGCACACACACCCCCCTGAGCACATGTGAGCCTCATCTGCAAAAAACGGTGGGCACTGAATTTTGGGGGTCTGGTAGCCATGTGAATTCATCGCAGCAAAGCAGATAGGAGCTGTGTGGTGGCTGTACCAGGCATCCCCTTCCCTTGGGGCAGCTCCAACTGGCTGTGCTGCTAATGGGAATTGAAATCCTCAGCCTGGAGCTGTGCTACTCCCTCATGGAGGCAGGGGCTCTGACAAAAAGCCCGGCTTGCTCTCACTCTGCACCCCAAGCTGGCAAGACAATAGTCACCCAGTATGATTTTGTGGCCTTCGCTCTTTTTTGTTCTTCCATCTGCTTCTTACTCAAAAAGCAGGCTTGGGCTCTCAGAAGAGATCAGATAAACAAAAGTGGTCCTGCAGCCAAGGCTCTGGGCGTTTTTATTCTGCATTAACAAAAACCCTACATTGGCTGCAGCTGTGGCTGGTTAGGCTTATGCATGCCTGAGACAACAAAATTCGATTTGACCTGAACTTTCCCAGAGACTGGGAATGTGCAGATCCAGGTCTTTGGTTATGGACTTGTCTATAAATAGCCTCTAGTGCTGATTTATAATCTTTCATCAAATGTACTTCACAGTCTCAGGAGTGGCATTTACATGTTCACATATACCAACCTATCCTATTTGGCTGCATGGAAGTCAGCAACAAGAATTTTATTGGCTTCAGCAACCTGAGCCCGGAACTGAAAAAATGCTCTTTTCCCCTCTCCTCCCATTCCTTAAGAAACCACAGGCAGAGCATGTTGCCCATGCTGGAAGTTGTCTGATCTTTACTCTGTGAATGTGCTTTGCCCTTTGGGATAGGACTCGTCTCAAGTTTCATCTGTTTCTGCAACAAGTTTCCCCTTTTCCTGCACATTGGAGGACCTTCCTTTTCACTGCAGTGGGGTTGCAGTGGAGTTTCCTAGCCAGGTATCACTCTGATTTCTGACTACAGCTTAAACTGTGGGATTATGCATGAGACGAAGAAGTTCCCTAAAAGAAAGGTTTCCTGCTGAAAGGTTTTGCCTGTGACATAGACTGGGAAATGTTTCCTTTTAAGCTTTCAGAGATGCATGACTGTATGCATAAATACTTCACTGAAGGTCCTTAGGTAAGCCCATCTGTGTCTCAGCCACAGAGCTCACTCACTGCAGTGAGCTCTCCTCACACCAGCCTATCACTGCCATGGAGCACCTGCATTGCCCTTCACCCGTGCTGGTGTCCTGCATCTTGCTGAGCCTCTGGGCCACGGTTCTGGAGCGCAGACTCTGTTTCTTCACGGTAGAAATAGGAGCCCTGCAGAAACACCCTAGGTCCTGTGACCCAGAACACCTCACACTTAAGGTATACGCTTTTCTCTCTGGTGGCAGAGGAATAGGGATTGAGAGCATGAGTTTTCCCAGAGAACACAGGAACACAGCTGTCAAGCCATAGCCATGTAATAAAAACCCATGTGCTTGCCACAGGTTGCTAAATACAGCAACTCTTTCCTTACTGATCATGCCTCATGCACTGTTAGGGTAAAATACTTAGTGCCCTCAAATGTTTTCTAGTCTCTGTATTTTTCAGTACATAGAAAGATGTTTTGAGGTGGAAACAGGAGTCCCAAGATTCATCATCAAAGACATATTTGGCCAATCAAAACCAAAGGAAAAATATGGCAAGCGTATGTGGCAGCTCATTCTCTTCAAAAACACAACTGTTCCTGCTTTGTGTCTCTCTTTCCTTTAGCATCAGGAATAGCTTAGTTAACAGTGAATGTGCCTAGGGGTAGAGGTTGGTCCTAGTTCAGCTTTTGGTTTTTTTTTTTTCTATTCTTTTGTGCATTTCTCATGCACCTGTGTAAGGTGTGTTGGGATCTTCAGTGATAAAGGGATTTCAACACATCAGTGAGGCTGTTGTTTCCAACTGGGAAATGCTGCAATGTCCTCAGCAGACAGTGCCTTCAGAAGGTAGTTAAAAACCCTTGAAAGCCATCATCATCACAATGGTAGACTTGGCTCTACTATAGCTCACTAGGAAACTCCAGCTCCAGGAATGCAAACAGCCTGTGTCTGAGACACCAAGAGTGACAGCCCCTCTGCCAGGACAGTGAGAGAGAACCTGGTGGGGTCTGTCTCTTCCCAAGCTAGTGGGTATGGCCAGGGTCTATTTGTGCCTTGAAGGGGAAAAAGTGGGCAGGGAGAAACTGTAACTCTGCAGGCTCTGGAATTTCCCAGCTCTGTCGTTATTTTTTCCAACACTAATGGTTTGTGTTGCTGAAGTGACTCACAAATCAAAATATGAAATAGCTCATTTCCCTCCCAGCCATACACAGGAGCCAAGAAGCAGGTCTGCCTCTAACCAGCCCAGCTGGACCCAGCATCACCCTGGGAAGAGAAGGCAGGATGCTTCCCAGGTGGTCTCAGGCAGTGTCTCTGCCGTAGTCTCCTGGAAGTTCTGTCTGGAGGGGGAGGTTTTGCATCCCTCATGAATCCTGTTCTCCTTTTCCTGAGCCATGCACTGGTGGTGGTTGTCTGCTCCCCATGGGTCTGAGCTGCAGCCTGCTGGTGCCAAGAGGGGCTCTGAGGGGTTGATGAAGCACCTCAGGGTTCACCAACTGTGCACAGTTGTTTTTGTGGGGTGGCCTTTCCTTCCCTCCTGTGAGGCTAGTGCAGGCTAATCAAGTTATGACTGTTTCTCTGTCCTCCATTTGTGCCTCAGTTTCCTTTGCTGCAAGGGCAGAGCCCAGCTCTGGCTGTTGGAACACTACAGCTCAGGGCTCCTGGCCAGGCAGTTTCAGCAATTTTAGCTATGCTGGCTGCTCTCAGACTTAGCAGCTGCCAGCTTTCCTCTCTGGGTACCTTTGCAGCAGCCCCTGGGGCACAGGCTCCTGGTTCTGGCCATGCACATGACTCATGTCTGGCATTCCAGTATTTTTGGTAGTTCACGAGCAGCCCTAACTTAACAGAGGGAAATAGGTGTAAAAATAGCCCGCCAGTGTGTTTGCAGCCAAGCCCAGGGCATGATGCCACTCTGCCAGGGTCTGGCCTCAGCAGCCGTGTCCCGGGAGAGGGAAGCAGTGCTTCAGGTCTCTTCGCTTTTGCTTTCCTTTGCCAAGATTTTAAGGTGCCTTTTCTACATCTACCAGGAGAGATCTGGATACCCATTGCAGTGTTACCTGTGTGACTGTCACAATCACACTGACTTCAGTGGTGTCACTGCAATTCTGCAGCAGTGGGAAGGGAACAAAAATCAACCAAAAGGCCATGGATTTTGCTCAGCTCTGACATAAATAACTGGGAGACTGCAAGCAGTAAAGGGTATGTTGCTGCCTTGCTACAAACAGCTGGACTCAGACACATCCAGGGATGTGAGGAAATTTTTCTTTTTTTCTTCTTTCTTAGGTTGTTCTGTGTGAGTCTGCCTCCATTGCAGGGTCATTTCAGACGGCAGGACTGTGTTTAATTGTGTACAAACACCTGTACTTATTCCATCAAGGAGCACACAAAACCAATTCCCATAGAGGTAGATAGGCACATGCACAAAGTACTTCACAGCCAAGCATCCAAAGACTTGCTGAATGCTGCCTACCACCCTCTGCTGGCATGTGAACTCCTGGCATCTGTCATGTCCCCATCAGAGCCAAGTGAGCTGTCTCTTACCATTTTGATTCAGAGGGTGCTTTCTTTATTGGCTTTTGGGGTTAAACAAGTACAGCAATTGCCTTCTTTGTGTAGGGAATGGTTGTTAGAGCAACTGGGAGGAATTCCTTGGCACCAGCACTAGCTAAGACAGGAATGAGCTGAAAAATGCTCAGCCAGAGCCAGTGGCAGAGGCAGGGCAAGTATTGGTGCCTCACCCTGACTCTCCCACCTGCAGCAGAGGGTCCGTGGGCAACAAAGCTGCTGGGAAAAGCAAAGTCCACACCCTTCACTAACCTTTGCAAACCACTGGGCAGAGACTCCACAGCTCCGGCACCACTGACACTGAGGTGCTGAGGAGAATCAAGCCCTGAATCTTTACCCTTTTGTTCCTTCTGTGATTGAACATGCCCCACAACGTAAGATGTGGAATTTCTCGTATTATACTTGGTTCATAGCCGTGAAACTTGAAAAATTAAATTGTGATAATGATTTTCAAATGGAAATAAACCTATTTTGGGGTCATTTTCCCTGTGAAACATGATTCACAGGCACAAGAGGAAAGGGCAAGGTGACTAGTGAGCTGCCAGGTAGGTGAGTACAATTTTTGGGGGGCTTTAGCAACTTTATTTTTGCATTACAGATGCTCTCCTTGCTCTAAACTGCTGCCTTCCCTATCTGACCCTTTTCCCCACCCTGCTCACACCTCATTCATAAGCAGACAATAACTTTGTTTGGATTGGCTTGCTGGCAAATTTACACAGCTCTCCCATTTAGAAATCTGATTTCGGGTGAGGTGATTAATAGTGATAAACAGGAAGAAAAGGAAGAAGGGGGGGAGGGAAATGAAGCAGTGGAAGGTAGTCTCTGGTCTTGTTTGCAGAATGGCTTAAAAGCTGCAGGATGAAGCTCCTATGATTTCACAGTGAGAGTGCGAGCCTGTCTGCAAGCACGGCAGCTGCTGGGGCAAGGGACTATGGTAAGACCCTGGAAGGTAGGGCCAAGTGCTGTTAGGAATGGGTGTAAAGCTAAAAGACTTGTATAAGGGTAATGTTCAAATCTGGAAAGCACAGTACTGTGTGAGTTTGGTGATTTCTTTTATACATTAAAAAAAAAAAAAATTCTGACATTTGCTGAACTGGGTCCTCGTCAGAGCTCCAGTTCTACGTGGTTCTGCTTACAGACTGGGTTGGAGAAAGGTATCCTTTCTGTAGCCTTGAGGCAGGATACCCCTCTCCTGTTTGGTCTAAAGGGTATGCTCTTCTTCAAATCTAAGTACTTATGTTATATGTTTATAGTATTATTGCTTTGCCCAACCATATATCTCTGTGTTTGGTCTGCTATTTCCTCAATGATTCCACTTGATTTCCAAGTTCCTGGCTGAAAAAACAAACAAATGCATACTTTGGGATGAAATTCCCAATGGACTATGCTGTTTTTGTTAGTCTTGGAAAGATTCTATTAGAAGTGAAAGCCATGAAAGGAAATTGCTGAGCATTTGAGAACCTGGTTTCCATAAGCTTTCATGTTCCAAAGAAGTCAGCTCTTGGCCTGAAACTTTCCAGGCATAGGGCCAGACTTCACAAACTCATAGATGGAAAAGGGGGCTGCCTCTGCACCCTAGAAGACTTTCGTCATCCTCAATCTAAATTAGAGCATCCTTTATACTGCTGTCATTCAACCTACAATTGAGCAGCCTGAGATTAATGGGTACCAAAACCTTCTTAAAGTGGTGTCAGTCATGCATCTTTCTAAGGCTATTGGCACCTTTTTGTTAAAAATCCTGCTTGTGATTTCTACTATTACTTCCTTTGTGCTGGCTGAGTACATATCAGGGGCAACTCCAATGCCAGTGAAAAATCTGACCAAAGTCTGGTTCTGGCAGTGATTCAAGCTTGGAAAGTCCCAGGGGTGGAGTCAAGAAAAGCTAAGTACACTGGTACCTGCTGCATTTTGTCTAGATGAAAATTGATTTGAACTAAATGGCTTAAAAATGCAAACCCTAAGCTGATTATGGTCTAAGATGTTGTTCTGCTGGAGGTTGCTGCCCACTCTTGCTGGCTGATGGCTGTGCTGGGCATGTCAGCAGGTGTAGGACTCTCTGAAGCCTGGAGGAGGCCGGTGGATGAGGCCTGAGAAAGAGTCACTGTACAGACCCTCTGTGGGTGTCTGCACCCATGGCATGACTGACCCACGGCCCAGGTGTTCCTCCTGCAGATAGATCAGAGATGGCTCTGTTTTGTGGGGTACCACAGCACACTGCAGTACAAGCAAACATGATCACTGTCTGAGACAAATTCTAACCATCTTAATGGTACATTGAGCAGAGTTTCTAGACAGTCTGGTTTGTGCACTTGGGGTTCACTTTCCAAAACAGAGTAGTACCTTAGATGCAAGTATGGCCTCTGGGCTGGGAGGCAGTGACAAGATGAGAAAGTTGGGCTTGGGAGAGTCCATGCATCATCTTCTGCCCCTTTTCTAAAGAGCTGCACGTTCCTGAGGGTAATCACTGAGCTATGTGTGAGGTTGTGCCTTGCATTGCTTACAGGCGCTGTAACAGCTGTGTGTGTCTCTGGTACATGGTAGTAAAGTCCATGAACCACAGATAGGCACACACACACACTCAGCACTAAGTGTTGAGTGCTAAGGGAGGGACAAGAGCTGCAATGAAGACAAATCTGTTCATGTTTACAGCTGCTCAGGGGAACTATATTTGCATAAGCAAAAGGGGTACTGCACTGCCTCCTGCTCCACTGGCCTGCGAGTGCTGACTGCTCTGTCTACATTAAGTCTGTGCAGCCCTGAGTCTTGCTGCATGCTTCAGGTTCTCCTGACCTTACCTAGCCCATCCATATTGATTTAAACCTGGCCAGTGTTTCTATGCATTAAAATCCCCTGGTTTGTCCCTTCACAGCCTTTTTAGTTTATGATGGCAAGAATGACCCCTTGGACTTTTTCCCATTTGCTGTCTGGTTTGGTCTCTGCTCCCCTCTGTGACCTATGGCTGTTTGCTGTAACTCCGAGATTTTCTGCTTCTTTGTGTGGATGCTGAAAAGCTTTGGTAGAGAAATCTTTCAGCTTTCCTGCAGCATTCTGTGAGAACTTTGCAGTTCTCACAGAAGCTATGAAAAACACTGCTATGGGTTCTTGTAAACTAATTTGTTATTTTGCACCTGGGTTTGTTATGCAAGATTGTTATGGTTCTAGCTTTCTGATATTTTGGAATAAGTGTCTTGGAGCTTGACCAATCCCCTCAGGGGGTGGATGGCCGAGCACCCAATTGTCTTATGCCATTCAACACACTCTTTGCGATCCATGTTATAAAAAGATGAATTAATTAATTAATGAAGATTCAGAACTGCTTTTCCCTTCTAAACTTAGTTGTGTCGTTCCTGGCCGTCAGTGCCGCTCACCATTTTACTCTTGTCCTTGGAGTCCTCAAGAAAGCTTATTTCCATGGCAAGCTGACCCTATTAAATCCCAACAGAGGTTATTACTTTTCCTTTCTTCTTATTTTCTTGTTTTCGTGAGTCCATTTTACTCAGAGTTCAAATTAAAATGCAGGAGACAGGGAGTTTATCTTTGGACTTAGATGTTTATTATATCTTATCTATAATACAGCTGCACAGAGTGTGCCTTCTAAGTTAACAAGGTGAAAATGGTCCCGGGCGTCAACTCCCAAGGCCTTTAAGGTCCAAATCATCCAATTATAAATTGCCAACTAAATTGTTTGTACTTATAATCCAGTAACTAACTATTCATGATCTGCACTGCGGAACTTTTGACCCAATACCAGAAAACCCAGATTTGTGAAGAAGAAAGAAGAAGAACAAAACCACGCCCCAAATCCTCCATATTGTTACATATATCCCATAAACCTAATTTTCTACATTTCTGCATATATCACCCCGTGACATAACTTTAATGACACAGCAACAGCCTCAGTGTTATTACACAATTTGGGAAGTTTTTCCCAAGGTCTCAGGTCAAATGCAGTGTGCTTCTGAGGATCACTGCCTGTCAGCACTGAAAGGCTGAAATTCTCGGAACTCAGGGTTCCAACAAGAGGGAAAAGATTTATGTAGGCAGCAAATACGGGGATCCAGCAACAGCAGATGCACCCTGGTTGCGAAGGCACCTTACCCCCAGAGGGGAAGGACTGAAGGATCACTCAGGAGCTCTCCTTGCTGTGTGCTGTTGATCAACCTGCCTCTCACACATGACTAGGAACAAAGCCAGGGCAGACCTGGCAGCATCTTTGTTATACCAAGGGCAATGCCGCCTCCTCCTTCCCAACTTGCACTCACCATATGATGGATGTGTTGGAGGCAGGAGCAGCTGGCCCAGCTCATTCTCTTGGGAACAGCCAGGGCAACTTCCCAGGCCACCAGGGGCCTTGCTGAGTTAAGTGAAATAGCAGTGTGTGGGAAGGAAATAAGAGAGGCCCATAGTTTGGTGTTTACCCAGCATCCCACGTGAGCCTGTAAATGTGAGGGGGCACAAAGCTCCTATATAGCAAGTGTTAAGATGTAGCTGGTGGGAATGTTTCCATCAGGGCAGCTTTCCTTTGCAAATAAATAAATAAACACAGGCATGGGTGGATTCTGACAAAAGTCTAGACAGGAAAATACTGCTACAACCAAAAGGTATTTCAGATTATTTCACAGAAACATTTCTCCAAATTAAAGTACTAGGAGCTGTTCAGCTCTTTTTTTTTTCTTTTGAAAAAGAGAAGTTTTGCACTCAGCTCCTAAGCCTTTACATGTCACAGCAGATAGTGCAATCCCTATGACACTTAGCTGGGGTTGTCATTACTCAAATTAATTGTTAGCCTTAGATGTGTTGGTCCTGCGTTACCCTAGAGATCATTTGTGACTCATGCTGTGGAAGTTCAGGGGTAGGATGGCGGGACCTTCTAAGTCTCTGTACAATCTGATGCTTTCTTGAGCTTCACTGTAAGGTGTAGGACATGGATGGTGTGGAGTGTGCCTGGGTATGTGGTTTGTTTGGTTTGGAAATATTTTGGTTGTTTGGCTTTGAGGGTTTTTTTAGTAAGTTTTTGAAGGAAGGGAGGTAGAGGAAGGTTTGTTATGTTTCTAGAGTCCTGTTTGGCAGTGTTTCAGATTAGTAGAGATAGAAAGAGTTGGTAATAATGAGTGCCTTATTCAGTTGTAGCAGAATTCATCTAGACTCAGTGAATTTTCATGCTGAGAAATTACCTGGTTGTAATTTGCATGTTGTGTCTGTGCCAGAGGCCAAAATGTTAGCAGGGAAGGGTGTGTATTGGGAGAAGCAGTGGAAAAATTACAATGAGTCAACAAGTTTGAATTTAGGGCTCCTCACAAGGGAAGCCTCGTTTATTAAGCAACCTGATCTCTCCCTGTGAGATCATATGTGAAAAACAAGTTGAGCCATGTCTGAGGGTGTTGCCCTGTGGAATTTGTAGATAAGGATGCTTTATACCTGCGTGTGCCTGAGAGGCCAGTTACATTCTGTGACTTCCAGAGGGAACAAGCCTCCAGAGGAGTACAGTTATTCCATTTTTCTTGTGGTAAGTCTATTGAAAAGAACTTGTGTTCCTTGCTCTCCTTCCTATCCCCCCCTTCAAATCTCAGATTCCCAAACTGTGAGGTGTGATATCTGTGGTTTTCTTCACCAACAGACCCGGGTATCACTACTGAGGCAGCAATGGCATGGTGGAAGGCCTGGGTAAGTATAGGATATACTGACACTCTGAGGTTTTTTGGCACTATAATAAGGTAACTTATAAGTTGTATTAGGCACTGTGTGGGAATGAAAATTTTCCTTTAAAAATCAGCAAGTCCTATTTACTATTTTTCTGCCTGTAAAATAGCCTTCAGCACATCAAAAACATTGATGAAGGAAGGTGTTGACATGATTGCTGGCTGTAGGAAGAGGCGCAGACCCTATGTGGATCCTCAGTTGAGAGGAGTGCAGGAGGTGTTTACATTCCTGTGTTCATGGGGACGTGGTATTATGCAGCAGCAAAGTTACACAGCTGAAGTCTGCAAACTGTGGGCTCCTTGTCTGCTCTCTTGTCCTGTGGCAGTGAGTTCAGGGCACTAGCTTGTCCCCATTTTGGTCCCCTGTTGTGCTGGCAGGCTGTGGTCACAGAGAAAGATATGGTCAAGCCACAATGTCTATCTTTGGTGGGTTTTTAATATTGCAATGATGCTGTGTCTTGAACACCCTCTCTCTTTGCCAGGAGCCAGAAATGCTGTGTATGTTCTCTTGTAAATGCTTGTGGCTTTGAGAGGAATGTGGCAGGATGGGGAGGAGCTCATGGGGTCTGCTGAGGCAGCACCTGGGGTCTGGCTCAGACCAGGCATCAGGTAGCTCTGGTGATGTGCCAGCCATGGCAGCTGCCCCATCAGCCTCTGTGGGAGGCCAGGTTTATGCCCAGATCTCTTTTTTTTTTTTTTCCCCAGAAAGACTAAAATTGTAATCTTCCTTTCTGAGTTCTCTCTGCCTCCCTAGTTCCTTTGGAAGTTTGGTATAATAAAATAGATGTTTCTCCAAAGCTTGGAGTAGCTCTCACTTAATTTTTTTCCTTTTGGATGGTCTATTCCCCTCTACCCCAAAGCTGGAAATAATTTCTAAACTTAGAGTGAGAAAAGCAGGAGAAAAGCCCTTAAACTCCAGTGATCTCTTACCAATTGGTGTTGTAGGAGGTGGAGGCATGAGAAGAAAATGAGAGGTCCAAAGAAGGATGGGGAAAAATTGTTTTGGTTTTCTAAACCCTTCATAAAAAATACAGTTCAAAGGCAAAAGGAATGAAAAAATGTAAAACTTTCTCAGAAAATAACCACTGAAAAAAATCCCAAACAGTAACCCAACCTATCCACAGACTCCAGCTTTTCAAAAAACTATTGTTTAGGTTTGGAAATATTTTGTTAGTAAAACTTTTACTCCTTCTTCCTTTCATTTATAAGTAAAACTTTTCACAGCATCAGCTGAAAGGTACACTGCTTCTGCTGCTTTCATGCCAATTATTTATATTTGTATGAGAGTCACACAAATGCCTCGAGTAGTTTCAGTCAGGGAGTTGTAGGATCAATTCAACCGGGAAACAAGACCAAAGTGAACAGGAATTCTCTGAAAAGCTGTTGCAGTTGTACTTGTGCTGCAACAATTATGTGTGCAGAGAACGAGGTGTGTGAGTGAGTCACAAATGTGCTACTTGAGCCAGGAAGGGCCGTAACTGTTTATCGGAATCAGTACCAAAAAAGATCATTGTTTAATTTGTTTCCACTGCCTCCAAATGAAAGCTCAGCTTTGTACTCCCTCTTTCACTGAGTCACCAGGCATGGGTCCAGAATGTTTGGGGATTTCTTCACAGGGCCCTTGCATGCAGCTGGAGAGGACTGACCATCTTTTTCAGAGCAAACTCAGATGGATGGGTCTAACCTGCTTTCCAGGGAAGCTGTGGTGGTGCTGCCTGTCTTAACAGAGGGCTAGAAAAGGAGCACTTGAAATGGTCCTGCCAGCTCAGCCAAATTCTTCTAGGCCAATGAGAAACTGTTAGATGTGGCAATGCCACCTGGTCTGTCACTGCTTTTTCTGCAGTGGCAGCTTCATCACAGCCTTAAACTGGCTGCTCAGTGACCATTTGGATTCAAAGCTGCATCTCTTGCGAAGTTTCGTGTTGACACCATTTGCTTCACAGCTGCTCTTTCTGCTGGCAGCAAGGTGTGGTGGTGCAGGAGTGTCTCTGTGCTTGCTGTAAAGCAAACTTCCAAGTCTTGCTGATTGCTGAACATGCTGCCTCTCTCAGTACTCCTCATTGCCTCTTGGCTGCTTGTCGCTGCTCCTGGAGCGTGGCTGGCAAAGGGGCCAGCGTGCAAACATGTGCCAGCTGTATCCACTGGTTCTCTTTCACACGGGAAGTAAGAGCAGAGGGGATTTGCATCATAGCAGGAGGATGATGGGTGGCACTTGGTGGTCCATGTTATGCAAGTTATGTGGAACAACCTTAATGCTTCCCTCTGGTCTGTAATCTCTGATTTTTATCTCGCTATGAAGCCATCCCCATTAAAATATTCATCAGGTTATACTGATACCATTAGTTTAATATTAACCCTGCCTCTAAAGGCAAATTTATGAGAATATAGTAGTTTCCAACATAAATATCCTTGCTTCTAGGAAGGAGAAAATTGTGTCTATTATTGTAATAAAGTGATGATGCCTCTTCATGCCTACCCACCCACATACTCCCCCTATTGATAGGACCAGCTTGTGATAGATGTGACAATATATTCAAGCCAGTTCCTTGACTACCATCTTTGTTAAATTGAAGCTCTTATGCCTGAGTTCTGGTTGATGGCCCTACTACCTTGTGGTGACTAGAATAAGTCTCAGTGTGTCTTTGTGCCCTGGGACTCTGGCACTGTCAGCACCTTAGGGGTTTGTTAGGAGGATTCTTGTGTAGTTGTATCTGATCCTTGGTACAGGGAAGAACATCAAACCTGCACTCCTCCAGATGGATCTCTTCCTTCAAAGTAGTCTTTTGGCCCAAATCCTTCCAGTGGAGATGCTTCCTTCTTGAAACCAGCTGTGCAGAAGTGCAGCAGCAGCTACTGAAAAAATGGTCTGTGAGAACAAGACTATTTCAGGAATTCAAAAAGCTGTCTAAAAACTACCCTGCACCAAGCCACTGAGAAGTGCAGTATGGTACAATAGCATCCATGCTAAGAAGGACTGTATTTAAGGAGTCAATTGGAAAGTCCAGTCTATTACAGTCTGTGCTTCTTCTGCCAGACTGCCTGCACCTCACAATGCTTGCAGCACTGTCAGCCATGCTTTGCACTTCATGTTTCTGCCAGCAGCAAAGGCTGGTACAGGCAGGTGGAAACAGGAAACTTGTGCTCTCCTTGGAGAAAAACCTGTGCTCTCTTTTTGCTCTGCTGAGAAACTTCAAGCCAGTCTCTCCTATTTTCTGTGACTTCACCATGTGTAGGCAATAAATAGCAATAATATACTTTTCAAATACTTTTTCTTCAGCTGAAGAAAAGCAGTGGTGAAAAGTCATGTATTTTTCTTCTTCTTCCAGAGTGAAGCAGAGGGCAGGTCTGTGGCAGGTGCTTTTAATTTTGATGCTGCACCTGATGCTCATACTCTGTACAAGGCCATGAAAGGGCTTGGTGAGTTGACTCCAACCACATATGTAAATTCTATGTTCTTCTTATAATTGCTAAGTTGAAAGCCATTCCTTAGGAAATTTGCATCCAGAGATGTAACTTCTTTTCTACTGTGAAAAATTAAAATTAAAGTTTCCTCAGTACATACTTAAACTTCTACACAAAGGCAATGAACCAGGCAAGGCTGTCTGAATATTCAGATTGGGATTTTGGACCAGTCTCAGCTTATTCTGTGCACTGTATTTATGATTTATTGTTGCTTTCCACAGGGACTGATGAACAAGCTATAATTGAAGTCCTAACCAAGAGGAGCAATATGCAGCGTCAAGAGATTGCCAAATCCTTCAAAGCACAGTTTGGAAAGGTTCTTCCAAAACAAAGCCACATTCAATCACTGGTTTACTGCATGCAGGATGTAGCAAATGGGCGTACAGTTCATCCTGAAAGCATGATGCAAACTATATGCAAGTCTTCTGCAAATAAGTAGATTAATATCTATTTATAAGGCCTGCAATGAATGTGTAAAATAATTTTTTGACCAGAAAAAAATGGTTCTCCCCTAAATATTTATTTTTTTTTTGTAAAATGCATTTTGACCAGGAATACTTTTTAAAAATCAATTTTAACTTGAAGTGAAGCTTCTTATTGATTTGAAGCTGTAACAAAAATTGATACCCATCTAAGTGACATGTTAAGTAAAATATTGGTTTGTTTCAGGCCTTTTTAAATGTCAAAAAAAGTTCAATTTAAAGACTTATTTAATTACGCTTGTTTGGAAATTCCGTGGTTATTGACAACCTTTCCTTTGGCTCTCTTTGTTTCTTTGATAAAATCTTACTTTTATCGGGAAAATTTTTTCACCGGCAAACTGTACCCCCAGCCCTGCTGTGAAGTCTCCAGTGACCCTTTCTGGAAAGGGAACTGCCATGCAAAAGCCTGAGAAAGGGAAGCACATATGGGGGTGCCGAGTATGGAACAATGAACAAATAGATGCATGCATCCCACTAAAGCAGAGAGAGCGTACTCTGGGGAAACCTGCATTAAAGGGAAAGGGAAGCTTGACGTGTCTCTTCAAGCAGACTGCATTCCTGATTCTGCAGATGTCCTGGGCGCCAGTTTATATGCAGGCTTTGGGAATCAGCTCTCTCTGAAGCTACACCATTGCTCAATGCAAGGCCTTCAGCTACCTGGTTCTGCTGACTGAGTTAAGCAGGGTAGAGAAGGATTTGCTGTGGGATTAATTATTGAGAAAGCCTGAATATCAAGAAAACAGGGAATGTGTAAGCACCTAGACAAATCTCATTTTGGAGTTAGGAGCCTTTTTCAGTCCCAGGACCTTTTTTAATGAACTATCAACAATGCTGTCATTCAGCTTCATTGCTTGGGCCATGGGGATGGAAGCAGCATGGGCAGCAAAATGATCCTGTGAGGCTGTTTATGTAACCATGTGATGATGCACATTTAACAGGATCTGATTGAAAACCTGAAGTCTGAATTGAGTGGCAACTTTGAGAGGCTCATTGTAGCTCTCATGTACTCCCCATTCAAGTATGATGCCAAGGAGCTGTATGATGCCATGAAGGTAAGCAAATTGCATGCTGATATTTAGGTAGTAGCACAAATACAATGCTAATTTTCTGCAATTGTGCAACTGTTAATAACTGTGCTGTTACATGATTAAGTTTGTTATTAGCACTAGCCTTTGAGAAATACTTAATTGTACTATTAATATACTGGGGGGAAATGCTGCTTAAATATTTATGACTGTAAGAAAGTTTCTGTACATATGTGACTTATAGAGCCTGGGAAGGCAACAGCAAAACTATATTCACACCCAAACCTGCTGCCCTGATGCCCCACCTGAGCCATGAAACCTTTAAAGAAGCAAGGAGTGGTGGTGCAAGGGGTTGGCTGGGATCCTACCTATTGACAATGTGCTTTTACAAGTCTCAGATGCAGAGCAGTCTGTTAAAACAGTACAAAGATGGGCTGACTAGCCAGTCCAAAGAGGAATGCTGGTCTCCCTGCACTCCTCTAATCCTGTCTGTTGTCAAAGATCTGACTTCAGAAAAGCATAGCAGAAATGTAGGGTTACATAAAATCATCCTTTACAAACTAGGCACCTCACTAAAAGAAACCATGTTCAACCCAAATGTGTTTTGCGTCTCCAGCTTTCATCACGACTATTTCTTACAGCTCAGCACACAGCCTGACACTGTGATGCCATCCAACTCCTCCCTTCACCCTACTTCTCCAGCAATAAATCACCCTCCGTGCCCTTCTCCACCTTTATTTCTCCACTGTGTTTTCTATTATAGGGTGTGGGAACGAGGGAAAGTGTTATCATAGAGATCTTGGCATCTCGGACAAAAGCGCAGATCAAGGAGATAATCAAGGCGTACAAAGAAGGTAAGTGCCTGGGCCTCAGATTTCTGTGGACAGAGCAATGGGCCTGATTGCACAGCAGGAACGGCGTTACCAGCTAGCACTGTCTGCAAGAAAATGGTTTTCTAAAAGCCATTTAACTTTAAAAGCAATGTAATTCTGCTTTCAGCTGGCAAACAGAACATGGCTATGCTGAGAGAATTGAAAATCCCTTTCTAGGTCTTCATCCAGCTACAGCAAAGGGTCAGCAAATCACAATTTGGTTCAGTTTGGCTATAAAGAGTATTGTCAGAACATAAGCAAAACTATAGCTATGCACTTGGTTTTTTTCTCCCCATTAAATAGATAGGTATTTATCAAGCATGTATTTGTAAATATTTTATCTTGTTCATCCCTTCAGCTATGCCTCTAAAATTAGCTCTGGTTTTATTCCTTGGACATCAGGGGAGCTAGTGACTCAGCTGGATGCAAATGCTGACCTGGGTATCACAAAGGGTGTGAGCTGCTCTCAGCCCTGGTTTTTTCCCTAATGACCTTCTTGCCTGGTGTCAGGCATTGTGTGTGCTTGGGTTACTGGTAATATCTTGACTATGTCACCAAAATAAATAACAAATCCTTCCTTTGTCCTTCTCTTTCCCTTGGGTAGAATACGGTTCTGATCTGGAACAAGACATAAAATCGGAAACAAGTGGCTACTTAGAACAGATTCTGGTTTGCCTTCTTCAGGTAATGCTGGAGAACAGAACTGAGGGTATAAAGGTCTTCACGTTTTTCTCTTCTTTTTCGGAGAAGACATGCAATAAAAGAGCCAGTACAGTCATGATCACCAGATAAATTGCAGGGACAACCATGTCACTTGGAGTCGATCTGTTTCAGCTTCGACGTGACTGAAGCAGGGAAATCTCCCTCCCTTAGAGCAGTAAGAGAGCTGGGAACTTGCAGCCAGCTCTGCTGCAGAGAGACCTCACTTCTACATATGTGTAAAGCCACTGTGCTCTACAAGGGTCTTAGAAAACAGTGCCCCTCCACTGTGATTCACCACTTTTCCAGGGTCGGTGCCCTCAGTGCTGAGTGCATTTGGATGCATTTACCTACCACATTTTCAGAATTTTCTTGCCTGGTAGCAGAATAACTGAGCAATTTTTTACTCTGCTTCATATGACTGATTTCAGTGCCTTTCAGTGAAGGAGCTAGCACTTGTGCTGTCTGAAATATTACTGCTTGAGTACTCTGCAGAAATAGATAGCTGAGAGGATAATTGATCTTTTCTCAGAATGAATGTTCTGATCCTTATTTATGGAAGAATCTTCATGAGACAAAATTGTTACCTTTCTTTTTCTGCTCATAGGGTGAGAGGGACAACGCCACCCTCTATGTGGACACAGCCCTGGCTCTCCAGGATGCAGAGGTACTCTTAAATACCTGTGATCAGTGATATGATCATTCCCACCTTCTTGAACTTCAGAGTGCTTCAGTGAGCAGCACAGTCCTGGTCAGCAGAGGGTTGGAGTCACAATAATTTGGGGTGGGGTGATCTTCAAGTAAGTAACTTGTGATTCTTCGATTTTGCCTGCACTGCTGAGCTCTGCCATTCCAAAGAAGAGTGATAAGGCCTGGGCTTTGACTCAGCTGCTTTTGATATGTGAAAGTGTATGGGTATGGTGGAGTGGAAGAGGAGAGAAAAGGGAAGAAACCTCAAGTGTATTGTTGGCTGCTCCAGCTGCTGCAGGAGGGGTAGAAAGGATGGAGATAGCAGCTGCTCCAATTTGTCTAGAAGACAGAAAGGTTTTCATAACCAACTGTTCTAGGAGACTCTGGTTCACAGTGATTTAGGTTACTCCAAACCCCTCTACCCCAGCCATGCTTTCAGCCAAACTCTGTTCCTTTACCAGCTGCGCACACAGAACATCTCGCTACTAACTGTGTGTTAAATTCCAGACTCTCTATGCTGCTGGAGAGAAGATACGGGGCACTGATGAGATACAATTCATCACCATCTTGTGCAAAAGGAGTGCCACACATTTAATGAAAGGTATGGAGCAGAACCCACACTGCCAACACTACACTCCCAAGCCTCTGAAATCAGAAATCACCCCAGCCAAAAAGAAGAGGCAGGGCTATAGATGAAAGACATGGGTGGTCAGAAATAAGTACCTGAGCCTGTTTTCTAATTCCTGGTCACTCAGTAACCAAAAGCTGCTAGCAGATTTTGTGAACGATTATGAAGATTTAGTTCTGCTGAAAATGAAGTTGCTTATCCAGGAGTCCCTATACAGTGGTGATAACTGGATAGTTGTTTTTATAATCCCAAGAAGCGAGTGAGTGAATACCATCCTAATTAAGTAGGAGCATGTGGTGAACAGACCCACCCTTGAATGTGGGTTCTTCCAGGGGAAAAAAAAAAATCACTAAAAAAACAGCTGGTTATTCATTGCTGGAGGTGCAACCTGCATTTCTGCCTCAGGTCCTTTTGAGGGCATCAGAGGCTGCTGGGAGGGAAGACACCAGTCCTGTTCCAGCTGAGACCTCAGCCCCCCACTGTCTGTGCAGCAGAGACCAAACCTTTTCATCTCAAGGCTTTTGAGGCATAACAGATTTCATTATGTTGGCTGAATCTAAACATATCAAGTACTGTGTGAATCAGCTAAATGGATAAATTTAGCTGGAGATAAATTAGGTATGCCTGAGCTTTTTCAAGTTGAGGTCCTCCGAGGCTGTTTCTATGCCCTGGAAGCCAGCTCCCCCTTGTGTTTCAAATTCAGTCTCCCAAGGTCACTTAAAAAATAAGCAAAACAAACAAACAAAAATAGGTGGTCTCTATAGTCTTTGTCTGTATATGTCTTTAAGAATTGAATTTCATCTAGTTGTCATAATGCAACCAGTCTGTGGAACTTACTGTGGCACCAAGCAATTTCTTCTGTGCTACGGCCACCTGTAGCTATTTGTGTTTAAAACCTGAGTGTAATTGTTGCAGCTTTTAAATTTTTTTTAATAGAAAGAGTAGGTCTGAGTAGAGAAGTTTGTCTGTCTATTCTGTATTCCATTCCCCAAAGTGTCTTGAGTTTTGATGATCTTGGATGCTGAGCAGTTTATTAAGATGTCCATTGCATACATAGCAGTTTTCCTTCTTTGTTAGTCCTAGAAAGCTAGGAATAAAAACAGATATCTGCGTTTCTGAGCCTTGCAGTATCCAAAGTGTATAAGGTGAGCAATGACCCTGTTGCTGAACCTTTGTTACTGTGGGAACTCAGATATCTTGGAATCTGCACCTGTGCTTTGCTCATCTTTTCCCAGTTTTTTGTTTGTTTGTTTGTTTGTTTTTTAAATTGTGGTTGAAGTTTTCCCAAATGGTGTTGTCATCATTTTAAAGTCCATAGGCCGTAAGCTGCATAGTCCTAGATTTAAGCTGATTTTATTTTGGCTCCTGAAGCTAATGACATCAACAAGCACAAGACCAAAGGTGTGCCTGACTTCATTGTCTGCTTTATTTCTGTGGTTAGAGACAGCGATGAGGGGTCAGATTTCCACATAAACTTGAGGTGACTGAAATTGCATTTTCACATGAAGTCAGGGAATTAAGAACCATGAATCGTTTGGCGTTTTGTAAACTTTAACATCCATCTTCATAGATTGTATTTCTGATGTTAACTAAAGCCTCCTGAAGCTGGTGCAAATGTGGCCATTGCTTTTGCAGGATCTGTGTGTTCATATTGCCACACAAGTAATGCCTGTAAATATTGGGCACGAAATGCCTTGGAAGTTACCTGGTAAAAAATTGAAGTTCTTTGTGTTTCAAACAGTGTTTGAAGAATACCAGAAACTGGCTGGTAAGAGCCTAGAAGACTCTATCAAAAGTGAAACTCGTGGTTCACTTGAGGATGCCATGCTGGCTATTGGTAAGTGGTGACCTTTCCCTTTGCTTTGTCTGCTGCCTTTTCTTCTGCAGTAGTTGACATATTAAATGGATCTACTTTATAAAGGTATCTGGGAGGAAGTAAGGGGTACCTCTTGGGTAAGATAAACTCAGATTCCAGGAACACACTGAATTAATGGGCAACATGTAGGATCTCAGTCACCTGCTGTCCTGGACTGGAATTACCACTGATTCTTACTGAGCTTTTTTGTATGCCTAGTGAAATGCACCAGGAACATCCATAGCTACTTTGCAGAGAGGCTGTACCATGCTTTAAAGGTAAGACTCTTCATTGCAACACACTTGTTTTCATACTGACTTAACTTGTAACCTGGCTTCCACCAATTCAAACTAGAAGAGCCAAGGTTTGGTGAAATTCAGCAGGTCTAGTGCAATTGTTGCAAGTAATAGCAGAATCCTTTCAAATACCTTGGGTAGAAATGTACCCTTTAAGCTCGAGATACCAAGGGAGTCTGGCTTTTCTGGCTTAAGAGTCTGCAAGGAGCCCAGCCCCACTGTTTGGAACACAGACAAAACTTCTGGAAGAGGCTTTTCTAGGAGGTTGATTATGGTGAAGTCTTGCTTTCCATGTTAATAGACTGGAACACAATGTTTTCTTTTTAGAAAGCAATTCTCTCAATGGCAGTATAAAATGAGAGTTTCAAATGGGGACATATAAGGTATCTGCAGATTGTGCCCCTGTAATGTTTAACTGGTATGGACAAGATGTCAGCTCTCCAAACCTTTCAGAAAGCTGATAACTGTTTTGTTATCAGTGTGATCCTAATTTTCCTGTGAGTGATTAAACAATATTGGCTGAAGCCAAACACTGCCTGGGTGATGCTGCAGAAGCAAAATCTGTATTCAGTGACAACTCCCACCTTTGTATCATGTTTGCTTTTGCATTTGACATGTGCAAAACTTGTGTGCACTTCCATGGAGGGCTTGTGGTGTTGACAGTGGCCCCTGAGAGAGGTGTGAGGGTTGGCCCTCCAGAAAGAGATGCAGATGTTCCATAGAACATGTGCCAAGTGGGGTTCGAAAGCTGAGTCCTCCTGTCCTGGACTAGTTTGCACAGCTTATCCCTTGAACACCCAGTGACATCACAGACTAATGTATCTGTTATTCCAGGGGGCTGGCACAGATGATGGGACTCTGATAAGGGTGATTGTTTCTCGAAGTGAAGTTGACCTAAATCTTATAAAGCCTGAATTCAAGCGTATCGCAGGAAAGTCTCTCTCCAGTATGATTTCGGTAAGCAGAATCTGGATATGATGGTTTGTAGCCACTGCATGTATTCCTAATCTTTCCAGCACTGTGGGATGCTTCCATGGTTGTTTGCAGCAACAATGTCATTTCTGCCATGATCATGGCTCTCCTTCACTAGGCCTGTTAACAGTCATGTCCTTGAGAGACACGAGTCTGAAAGGGGAGTCAGCCTGTATGCTCTGTAAGTGACTTGGGCAAAGCAAGCCCAAGGAGACACTGCACCCGGATTTTCATGGACCAGACTCTGTATCCATGCACTGCATGATCTCCTAGATGAATCTAAATTAAATTAATCATTCTTGTTATACCTATCCCACACTGCTCTGCCATTTTCTCCTCTCTGTCTGCTATCCTTAACTGCCTCAAGCCAATGCCATCCATATAAGTCAAAATAGTGCTGGGGTATTTTGTTTATCCCTCTTTTAATTTTTCTTTCCTTTCCCTTCCTTTCCTTTCCTTTCCTTTCCTTTCCTTTCCTTTCCTTTCCTTTCCTTTCCTTTCCTTTCCTTTCCTTTCCTTTCCTTTCCTTTCCTTTCCTTTCCTTTCCTTTCCTTTCCTTTCCTTTCCTTTCCTTTCCTTTCCTTTCCTTTCCTTTCCTTTCCTTTCCTTTCCTTTCCTTTCCTTTCCTTTCCTTTCCTTTCCTTTCCTTTCCTTTCCTTTCCTTTCCTTTCCTTTCCTTTCCTTTCCTTTCCTTTCCTTTCCTTTCCTTTCCTTTCCTTTCCTTTCCTTTCCTTTCCTTTCCTTTCCTTTCCTTTCCTTTCCTTTCCTTTCCTTTCCTTTCCTTTCCTTTCCTTTCCTTTCCTTTCCTTTCCTTTTTCCTTTTTTTTTTTCTTTTTTTTCTTTCCATTTTTTTTCTTTTGCTGTTGTTTGGTTATTTGGTTTTTTTTTAGCTGCATTATCCCAGATGAAAGCCTGGTCTATACTGTGATGAGACAGGTTCAGTTTCTGAATCTTGTCAAGGCTTATTGTAGCATTTGAGTCTCAGCTCTGAGTGAATGTGCCTCCCCTGTTAGTGCTGAAATGCTGTTTTTTACCATTTGTCCTAAGGACTCGGGGACATTCCTCTCCCCCGTGCAAATGGCACAGAAGCCCTGTCCTTAGCAGTCCCCATGGGAAGTCTGGTTCTGTAATGAAGGGCCTTTCTTCTAACTGACACTGTCAGTGTCTGTCATGTTGATTAATGATCAGTCTTCAAGGGTCTGTACAGAATACTCATTCCTTCTGAGAAGTGGAACTAGCTTTACACCTGTCGTCACAAAACATTTAAAGGCAGCAAATTCTTTTTTAACCTAGTGAATATTTTGTGTAGTGCTTCTAGATCAAAATGACCACATCTGTGGCTTTTTAAAAAATGTCATATGTCAGGGCTAACTGTAGTGCCTTTTCCCTTCCTGTACGGAAGAGATGCTACAAAAATACCCAGGGACAAAAAAACTGAACACATCAGGTTTGCTTGCTGTGATTTGTGCTGACTTTGTCTGTGCTGCTCTCTGGGACAGAACCCTGATGAATTGCTCACCTGCATTCCAAAGGAAAAAATTGGACTTGATAAATGTTATTTCAGGTGGTAGCTACAAGCCTCATTTCTCCATTCTCTTTTGATGGTGTGTCAGCTGGCAGGAACTCTGCTGAAGTCTGGCTTGCTCTTTCCAAAGTCCTTTTCCTGTGTGGGCATATTCAGCAGACTGACAATGTCAGCACGTGGAGCATGCAGAGGATCTTCCATACTCACCTATGTTTTAATATTTTCTCCTGTCAGGACGATACCAGTGGTGATTACAAGACAGCCTTGATGAATCTCTGTGGCAGTGACTGACAGCCTCTGGGAGGAAGAAGTTGAAAAGGATACAGAGAGAAAATTAACAGTGAACCAGGGTCTGAAAATGTACTTGTAGAAAATCTTTCCATTGATCCAAATAGAGGGGAAAAGAAGGTCAAATTAATGGTCGAGATCTCCAAAGCTCTCTGAAGGATGTGGATGCTCATAACACATTGAATCCAAATCCACTTCCCAAACAGTTTTTCAGTCACAAGCGGGAATGTTAATTTGTTGTTTCCATTTTGGTCTTTGAAGTTTTCTTCTATTTTAACCCATTGTGAAGGGTGGCACTTTGACATGGAATTAAAGATTCTTTTAAACCCTCTATAGCTGTTTCACTAGTCTGAACAGCCCTACAAAGCTTGGGCTGTCCTGAAGCCGTGCTAATTTCACTAGGACAAGCTGGTAGAACGCAGGCCATTTGATGCTAGCCGGGTGGGTCTGGAAGGAGTTCCAGATATTAATGAGGCTTTAGGGCATGGGTCAGAACTGAGAATTTAGTGCCAGGGGCAGTAGTTTAGCAGCCTTATGTACGGGGTCTCCCCAAGGAGCAGTGAACGGCAGAGCCAAGCTGGCTGTAAGCATGTGAAAGTTGAAGGCTGTGTGCCTAATTCCCTTCTTGCTTGTCTGTTGGGGAAGACCAGCAAGTTCAGGTCCTCACATCAGTGTCAGAGTGGGGGAATCAAAACTGGCATGGATGATTTGGTTTTGGTGAACATAGGATATCCTGCCCTTGGGAGCAGACCTGTTTCTGCTCCTAGTGTCAGAGTAACTTCTCAGCAGTCTGTGGGCTCCCTCCAAAATTGCCTCCAACCCCCATGACTGCACCTACCATGTGCTGAGTGAAGCCCCAAATGTGGACGTTAATACAGAGAGAGCAGTTTGGGAAGTTCGAGAAGTTAGGGTCTGCCTTGACCACTGGTTCTCCACACTTAAAGCAACTCCTTTAAATGTGTGGTTACCAAAAGCTTTTCAGTAAATGTGTTCAGTAAAGGAGCTTTTCTGATCAAGTGAATGAGGTTTTTGGCTGAGGGGTGCTCCCTTCCTTGCAATGCTGAGATTTGCAGGAATCAGTGCCATGAGAGTGGCAAGTTCAAAAGGTCTTGGTGAGTCCAGGACACAGACAAGAGACCTGGGGTCAGGGTATCTACACACCTCAAGTGAACACGAAGAAGAGGTTTCAGTCTCTGCCCCTTTAAGTGCTTGTCTTTTCAGTGATATCCCAATTTCTCGCCTGGTCCCTAGGCTGAGCATCAAGATGGGGGGTTCTACTCAGTTTTTGAGGGATGTGGGCCGCCTACAGGCACCAAAGGACAGGGACTCGCATGTCCCTTATGCTGGTCAAAGGGGTTGATTTTTCACACCACTTGATTTTTCACAATCACTTGTTGTAATTGACACTGATGATCAGGCTTCCCTGTTTCGTTTTGGGTCGGTTTTTCCGAGGCGGTTCGGGCCTGCCAGTGCCGTGCGGGGGCTGCGGCCGCGACGAAAGCCGAGCTTACACCCCCCTCTGCTGGGGGACCGCCTGCGCGCAGCCCGGCGGCGGCACCGCGCACCCGGGGCATCCCCCGCACCCGGGGCATCCCGCCCACCCGGGGCATCCCTCGCACCCGGGGCATCCCGCGCACCCCAGGCATCCCTCGCACCCGGGGCATCCCGCGCACCCGGGGCATCCCCCGCACCCGGGGCATCCCGGGCACCCCAGGCATCCCGCGCACCCGGGGCATCCCGCGCACCCCAGGCATCCCCCGCACCTCGGGGCATCCCGCGCACCCGGGGCATCCCGCGCACCCCAGGCATCCCCCGCACCTCGGGGCATCCCGCGCACCCGGGGCATCCC
>VZTI01003564.1:1308053-1340221 GCA_013397865.1 Struthidea cinerea
CCCTCGCACCCGGGGCATCCCGCGCACCCGGGGCATCCCTCGCACCCCGGGGCATCCCGCGTACCCGGGGCATCCCTCGCACCCTCCGGCATCCCGGGGAATCCCTCGCACCCCAGGCATCCCGGGCACCCCGGGCACGGCCTCCGCGGGAGCCCAGAGGAGCAGCAGGAGTGTGGCGGGATTTGCTCTCTCTCCCAGCCGCCTCAAAGCCTGATACGGAGGGGCGCGTTCCCTGTCCCCCCGGGGAGCCAGCTCAGGGGCTCTGCAGCAAGGCACTCCTCCGGCCAGAGTCGTGTGAGGAGGTTTTAGTGGAACCAGAAGTGACCCGTTCTGGTGTGTTTAGGGTATTATTTTGGAAAGGCCAGATGGGAATTTTTCTGCCTGAGCAGGGAGCAGGAGTGATTTACACCGCTGCAGCCAAAACACCTCTGTTTCCTGAAGCTGGACAGGCAGCATGTGAAAAGCAACCCCAGCCTCGAGGGACCTGAATCTGACTAGAAAAGCCTAATGAAAGCTCAGCTCTTCAAGCATATTTTAATTCACAGCTGTCTGATGACTTCACTAAAACATTTGAGTTTCTATCACCCCAGAGCTCCTGTTGTTGTTATTGTTATCAGGTTACTCAGGTCAGAGGTTGGCTCTCCTTGTTGGCCTGTGCTTAGCCCAGTGGGTCTGGATTAGAGCTGTTTCACTGTGATTGTGATCCCAGTTTATTAATAACAGCATGGGAGATGTAAAGTGAGTTGCCAGAATGCTCGCAGGAGATCAGTAGTAAAGCTGGAAAGGAGGAACAACCAGGGGAAGCTGATTCTATCACTGTAATTGCTGGGAAACAAAACAATTGTAAAACATCAATGAAGATTTAATTACATATTGATTGCTGCTAAAATGTTCCCTGGGTGAACAGGTGCTTTAATAAATCAGGATCAATTCCTAAGCTGTTCTAACCAGTCTTTTCTAGGTGCAAATATTGACTTAGGGCCTTTCTCTTCATTCACAGTTTTATTAACATGATTTTATTGCACAAAAATCGAGATAAAATCTTGGCAAGGAAAAGGTAACAGGGGCAAAGTAAAAAATGCCCGGGACTGGTGCAGGCCTTCTGTTGCCTGTGTGCCAGCCTTTTCCCCCTTGCTGTGCTGCAGAAAGACCTGTGTGCAGGGAGTCTCCAGGGACAACACTAATGCCACCTTGCTGTCTTCCCCGGGTGGCTGCCTTGTGTCCTCAGATGCAGCACACGCAGCAGGAGCTGTGCTATCCATCAGCCTCGTGGGGTGTGGGTACTTCAGCTTTCTGCTCAGCTCACACCCAGGCCTACATAGGAACAGCTGTCTCCAACTATTAGCTCTGTTCCTGACACCTGGAAAACTGGCAAAATCTGTTTCAGATAGGATGCTAATGCATATACGTCATGTTTAACCCCTGAGAGTTTCTGTTCCAGAGAAAGCTGACGTTATACAGTCTTGCTTATTTCTCTCAGAAACCCAGTGCAGATGCGACCTGAAACCTAGGAGGCCAGCCACAGGCAAGAAAAGGCTCTGCTTCTTAAGAGGCGCGTCATCCCTGTGACTTCTGGAGAGAAGAAGAAAAGATTGGATTGGTTTGGCTTCACTTGTATTTCTATTTTGCAACAATTTGGAGTAATTTTTGGGTAAAGTATGTTTAAGTGTTCAAACTGAGGTTAACAGAACATTGTTCCCGTCAGGAAGTGGAAGAAGAGAATAGCAGATATCTTAGTTGGGCAAAGTGGGAGATCTCTTTACCATCTCCTCCTTTTAAGGAAAGTTTTTCAAGGGCAGGAAATAATCTGAGAAAGATGTTCAGTCTTATTTTTTCCCTGCAGTTTCCTCATCAGTACAGAGAGGCAACCCTGTCTGCTGTAGGCTTTTGAGCTGAGGCTGGGGTGGAGCCGGTCCAGAGCCTGGCTTGAGGCACCAGAGCTGACACTGGGGCATATTGGAGGCTGCCCAGACAGCACTTCTCTTCCGAGCTGAGGGCGGGGTTGCCAAAACACAGAACGGCACAGTGTGTGGCCTTGGGGAAGGGAAGGTGCGTTGTGCTATCATGGCTCCGCTATTTGCTCTGGGGTGGGCTGAAGGGAGGCTCGAGGGGAGAGCACCCTCATTGCCATGCACATGGGAGCCTTCCTGAATGGAAACTGCTGATTATTTTTTATTCTTAAATTAATGAATTAATGGTAAATTAGTGTTGATGTATTAATGTAACATGGCGCAGGGTTTAAATCCTGCCTGCCGCAGACATCCAGATGGGATAATGGAGTCTCCTAGTGTAGTGGCTTATTGCCTGGCTATCTTGAAGCAGCCTGTTTTTCTGGCGAGGTGGCCATCTGATAATAAATTGTGCACCTTTCTCGGGAATTATGGGTGGAATCTCCTTTGCAGGGAAGACAGCAGCAAACTGTAAGATGGTAAGATGGGGCTGCACCAAAGACCTGTCAGGCTTTCCTTCAACTTCTGCCTTGAACCCAAATGCCTGAGCTGACTCCAAAGACTCTTCACTTCTTTAGTGGCTGGGGTCAATAACTGCAGAACATCCCCATGCCTGGGATGCTGCAGCAGCAAAAGATGTTTTGTTTGACACAGTGCAGCAAGCTCTTCTCCTCAGACCACATGCAAACAAGGTCACTCCAGTTCCCCATCTCTCCCATCACTGCAAACATTATTGGCCTTGTAAGTGATTGTTGTTCAGTCTTCTGGTGTCATACATTTGAACCCAAAGAACTCATTCCTGAGGTTCCAAGAAATTACCGGCAGTTTTTGTTGCTCACTAAAAACCTTATGTTAGGCTGCAGAAAAGAATTAATAGTTTAGGGTTTGTATCTGACTGTTCTCTGAGAAGGCAGAAACAGCCAATCCTGAGGACCTGGGCTCCTGTCTGTTTGGAAGAAAGTATAACTTGTTCAAGCCGTGTTTCTGTTTCCCCAACATTCCTTCCTGTTACAAATCTCAATTAGCCATGGTGGGTCAGTATCATGCCTCAGGCTGCTCATGTCTGTTGGAGGCTTAGAGTTGGCATTTCTGACTGAAAGTTGTGTGCCCAACACTTAAAAGTGTCACTGGTATGGGAGTTCAAAGTTCACGGAGATTTTAGCCCATAATACTTTGCATTCTTCCAGTTGCAAAAAAATACTTATGGTGATATTTTTCTATGATATAGAAGTCATATAATACATCCAAGTATAGTCCTGAGAAACCTTTTCTGCATTTCTGGCTAGATAAAAGTGCTTATTACAAAAGAAACACAGATGTCTGTAGGTTCTGTACATGCAGGAACCTAACATTTGGAGAAATAAATAGCTCTGGATCACACAGAGGAACCAGTACTGTTCTCTCTTTGGTAATGAAGAACAGGATATGTTGTAGGCACAATATTATTAATAAAAAGTGAGCAATGCAATACGAATCTGTAATTCAATTTAGGATTTCAGCTGAAATTGCTCTTTGGAGTTATAGATGGCAGTGAGCTCTGAAATTGAGTTACAGTCCAAACAGGAACTGAGTCATGTGTAGCAAGAGGGAAGCATGGAATCACAGTCAGCACTGGGCAAAATATTATTGGCAGTACTATATTCGCAGAAAAAAAGGCATGTGGTGGATGTAAATGAAATTTAACTGAGCTTATAAATGGATGTCAGGCAGAAAAATAGGGGGGGAAATAAAAGTCAACATTTACATCTATTGATTTTAAAATGGCAATTTTATTTTAAAAACTGATTCAAGCTGAAAAACAATTATTAAAATGTTTCCTTAATCTGAAGCTGAAACATGACATTTTGGAGGGGAAAATTTTAATATTCAGTTTGCCTGAGAACATAAATTTTACTTCCTGAAATATCTCCTAAATTTCTATTTTAGTTTAAGCCAGAGAACCATGGTTCCCCCTTCAGTTCCTTGGTTTAGCCACTGAGCTGAAAGGTTCCTTGTTGTTTTAGCCAAAATAAAGGCTGATGTTATTCAAAAGGGAGGGGAGAGTCATTGCATTAAATGTCACTAGCAATCTTCTCTAACAGAAGAGATCAGTGTTGTGGGGTCTAATTTCTGAGTTTAAACAGATCCCAAAAGGTTCAAACAAGAAATAGGAAAAGTGCAGCTGATGTCCATTTCTAGCCTTGCCAGAACTGAAACAGTGGCACAGGTTGCCCAGAGAGGTGTTGGATGCCCCATCCCTGGGGACATTCAGGTTGGATGGGGCTCTGAGCAACCTGAGCTGGTAGAAGATGTCCCTGCTCATTGCAGGGGGGTTGGACTGGATGGCCTTTAAAGGTCCCTTCCAAGCCAAACCATTCTATGATTCTGTGGTGAGTTCACTTGTTCCTCACCACTTGTCCTATTTCTGGGACTGGAAGAAATCCCCTGCACAAGACGGTTTTCTGCTTTGCAGACATGATAGCTCTGGATTTCTAAGCCACGGCTGTGTTACCCCGAGTAACGTGCTAACCGTCAAAGCCACGCAGAGATAAATCTTTACTTCATGGGACTGTCTGTAATGAGGCTAAATTGATTAATTCCAGGAAAGTGTTTAGAATCCATTATAGAAGCTGTTAAATAAATAGGATTTTCAAGCAGTGAAGAACAAGATGGGGTTCTTCTGAAGCACCAGGTATTGTCCACTGTTAAATTGGTGAGCCAATATGATGTACGTCTTAAGCACCACACTAAGTCCATAGATTCTCTCTCTGGCATTTAGATCATCCTGTAAGAAATCCACAACCACACTGATCATCTCCTTTCCTGCCAGGCATTCTGGAAAGACTGGTCAGAGAAGGCAGGATACTGAAAACCAGGCTACCTTCAGAAAAGAGCTTGGCAAGATCATCTGTCTTTACACATGTAATAATTTTTCTAATAGCTGGCTCCCAAATAAAATTATATCAGACAAAAACTTAGAAGAACTGTGGCTTTGGGTTTTGGTGGAAGATAGGGTGAGGAGTGTCTTTTTAAACTGGCCGAGTACCCACTAGGCATTGCAAATTTTTTCTGGTTTCCTGGTGAACTTTTTGCATGGTTCTAATGATAGGTCAAAACTACTTTGTTAAATGCTTCAGTGACAGTAAAGACAGAAAAAATAGTTGTCTAGAATACATTGTTCCTTAAAGCTCTCTCACTAGTTTAGGAAAATTGTGGCTAAAAACTGTGGCATTTGGATGACCTCCCTTTTTCTGTTCTTCCAGCTAATACTAACACTCAAATCTAGTATAAATAAAGGCAAACATTAGTGATAATAAACTTTCAAACTCAGTCACTGGTTTGTTTATAGCTAGGTTGGTACTTGAGGGATCCAGTGCAATTTAAAAGGCAATAAATTGAAACAAACTCACTCATTTTGGAGGCTGTTTATGAACTCTTTTAATTTGGTGTCATATTTATTTGGGGAGAATTAGATTATCCTATTCATTAGATGCTGTGGCCAGTGATGAATGGAACAACATTCCACATCAATGGCATTAATTGAATCCTCGCAAGCACAGATAATACCCCTGCAGGAAACAGAAGAAGATGGAAAAGTTCTCCAAAGTAGGTCTGCAAATACTGCAGTGATGAGGGAGCACTACTGGACAGCCAGGATAGTTGGCAGCAGTTGAATGCTTTTCATTTTTATGTGAGACTACTTAAAGAGTAGTTATGGTCATCGGGCATGCAGTTAAAATCGATCTCCATGGTGCTATAGGCACCACGTATCTGACACAGAACCAAGGAGGGAGTACAGGTCTCCTAAGCTGCAGGCTTGTGCCGTAACTAAAGATTTTGCCTCAGGGGAAATTTATTTCAGAAGGAAACATAATCAAAAAGACTGACAGGCCTTTCATCAAAACTGATTTAAAGCTTGGGTTTGTAAAAATACCCAGATGATTTTCTCCTAGCTCATCAATAATACATGCTTGGTTCTGTTGAGGATTTCTCGGAAATGTGTCATTCTTCCAGGGAGCGTGTCCTATTGATAGAGCCATAAGCCACTGCCAATTAATCAGGGCATAATGCAGTGTTCAAAAATGAGCATGAGCTTTTCGTGCCAGTCCTCTTTGATTCATGCCTCCTCTATGATTCATGCCAGTTGTTTTTCAGATGAGCAGCTGTTTGCTATGAGCAAATTACTTCATTGTCAGTGAAAGGTGAAAACCAGCCTGAGACATTGATGGGCTTTGGTGCAAAGAAAGTAGAAGCTTCATCAAATTCTCAATTTCCTGCTTGCTTCCTATGGAGGAAACTTCACTGCTTTGTGTCACTGGGATGTGAGAGAGCAAACAGTGGCAAACTAGGTTGAAGCAACAATGCCCTGGATGTATGGCAGCCCCTAAGACCCCTGATGTGACCTATGAAGTCCCTGTATTACTGATGGATCCTTCCCATCACTGATGTGCTTCCAGCCAGCAGGTGAGGGGCAGGTGTCCTCAGCAGTGCATGCACTGGACAGTTCTCCTGGGAGATTCAGGAGTTGGAAGGATTTTTCCTAGATGTTCTTATCACATGCCCCAAAGACTCTTGCTGGTAAAATGAGAGTAGCAGGGCAGCACATGTCAGGAATGGTGATTACTCATGCTTAAAAAAGGAGGTACCACAACTGGTCACTGGGAGCAGTGGTGGCTCTGAGCTCTCCCATAGCATGTCCTCTGCCACGGGCACAGGGCTGGAAGGCAGTAAGTAGCACTGTCCTCATTTTACTGAGGCAGAAACACAGGGGAGTGACCAGTTCAGGGTCAGCAGCAGGACAGCAGGGATTAGGATGCAGTTCATCAGAGCCCCAGACAAATCACCCACCTGAGGACTCCACCTCTTCTCACTGCTTGTGCTGGGCTATAGTTTTTTTCTGACCTGCGCTCTCAGTGTTGCAGTCCTAAGAAAGTGCTCTCAGCCAAGGTCTCAAAGAGGTTAAAGCAGTAATAGCCACAGAAGGAGTAACAGGGACATCTATAAAACTAACCATTTCAGAGCACTAATTTCATCAGCAAGCTAATTGCAAATATTGTGTCTAAGAACATTTCCAGCCATCTGCAGGAAGGGAGTGTCACAGTTCTTGAAAGGCATCTTGTATTTATGATTGTGTCTTGCTGATATATATGTCTGCCACAGTGAGTTTTGGAGGCCATTATGATAATCCTGCAGAAGAAACATACCTTGCTTGGAAGGTATTTACTTGGAGGTATTTACACACCACCTTTAGTGTGGTATCTGAATAATTCCTTGTGTGTGTAAAATCCTGCTACATTTCACCTCTGTTTTTGTGTCTAGAACTGAGTGGATATGGAAACTATTGCTAATCCCTACAGCAGGGCTTAACTGTGCCTGTTGTCACACGGTAAAACTGCGATGTTGCAAGGAACAAAATTGCATCTTTCTGGGTCTGGGGCTGGTACTCTGCCAAATGTGTTTCCCTCTTACTGAGGATCCAGGTAAATATTTACAGTCTCTAAACAACTTTCATCAGACTCAGTCCTGAGGTGACATGAGTGTCAAAGGGACCAAGAAAGGGTGTGTGTGTCCCATTCCAAATATAAACAGCAGCAATGTCAGGAAAGTAGAAGTTTGAGCTGCCCATTTGCTCTCTGTATTCTATGCAAATTGAAATTCTCCCTTCCTAGAGCTGGGGATTGTGACAGGCACCAAATCTGATCTGCTGGAAGGTAAATAATTTTTACAAAATATACAGAACAAGATTCACTATGTGGTACAGCTTGGTTTGGTTTTTGACGCTCTCTGAAACAAGCAATGATGTTTGAGCTCTAAAGGAACCTGCCACCCCACTGGATAGACAATTTGCCTTTTAGTCTGCTTGGAACTAGCTCTTGAGGCTTGTTACTCCCTGGGAACTGAGTTCTGATGTTTCGACTGTCTTACATAACTCTGAATCATCTGTATTTGTAATCAATGCTTTTCAGGGATTTGCGAATAGGGTATAAATAAAGTTAGTTGTGCTTACCTTTCTTCTCCTGTGCAAAGGTGACCTGTAAGGACCTGACACGTGAAGCTACCTGCTGAGGTAACAGATAACCTGCAAGCTCTCCCTTCCACTCACCTGTTAAATAGTTTTATGTCTGTATATAGACTGCATATTTTGTGAGTTGCGAGCCAAGGAACTTGGAGTTTGACACCAGCACAGGTCCTACTTTGCAAGAGCCAGCAGCTTATTAAAGAGAAGCCAAAATTATTTTTTAAAATACTCATTTGTGAGTCAGTTTAATGAAGGACTAATCGTTGTAATAGCACTTGTTATGACACTTCCCTCACCTAATGATCAGTGGAGACATGATATTGTGAAGCCTTAAAAATTTGTGCTGAGACTGACTTCTTACCAAGCGTAGCATTTCTGTTTTGAAGACGGGGTGAAGTTATTACATCCAGGCTTAGGGCTAAATAATCCCAGGGGTCAAGACTGAACTTACAATATAGTTCTTAAAATATTACCCATTTACTTCTAGAATAAACCAGTCGAAAATAACACACTTCTGTTTCTTCTGTAATTTTATCATGCAGCTATCAGTGAGACCTTGATGTTGTGTGTGAAGGAAATAGAAACCTTATCCCAGAAATAGCTCACTTTAGAAGGATTTGGTAACATCACAGATTGTCTGGGCCCCAGTCCTGGTAGATGATTTGTCTGGACAGATTCAATGCTAAGACTGAGCACCGTGGATTTTGTCATATTTCTCTTGGATTGCTGGGGTCCAGTTAACATTTTCTTGAGATCACAAGCTGTGGTTGGAGCAGAGAGCTGTACAAAACTTTCTTCTCCCATTGACTTTAGTAAAAGGTGTAGAAGCTAAGCACCTCTAATAATAAATAAATGCATGTATATCAAGTGCTTGTCATGGTAAATAGACAGAAGTAGATGCTGAATCACAGCAATTTGAAGGGACACAGATGGATCTGGCAGATCACTACCTGGGTCCTGCTTTTCCTCTAATTTTCTTTTGTCTGCCCTATAAACATGTGCAACACAAGATCTGCACTTGTAAAAGCCTAAAGGATTTTCATGGGAATACAAGGACACAGTCCTAGAAGTATTTTCCCACTTTGCAGTCTTGACCATGCTCTGAGAGCTGAGCCTCTCTTTTTTGGGGGTCCTGGGTCTTATTGTTTGGGGCAGAGGCTGGATGGTTATGCAGTATGAAGTCTGCTCCTCCTTCTGCTCTGGCACTGCTCTGACACAGGCTATGTGATCAGAAGATGTTGCTGTTACCTGGGGACACCAGAAGATTTTTTTTAACACTGATGTATTATTTAAGGGTGTCTTAGAGTTGCATTTATGAGACTGTTGATACTGGTGACATACAAACTGTGGCCAGATCATAAACTCCATTTGTCTGTCACTCGTCCCAGCAGAGATGATACACAGAGATGACCCAAGAGGTGAAACAGGTTGAAGACAGTTAAAATAAGCAGCATGCAGTCACCCAGTCTGCATGAGCAGAAGAGCAGAACCATGAACACAAACAAAGCTTTACCACCTGTAGTGGGCTTAGCACCAGGCCTCCCAAAATCTGAACCCAGCTCACTGAAAAAAAACTAGAAAGCCCAGTTCATGGAGGCTGAGGTCCCAATTCAGAGATAAGGCCAAGATTCAGGGCAGATTTCATGCCCCTTCCCCGCTACGATAATAGTATATACAACCGCTGTAATAACAGTATTTCTGTCATAGCAGCAGGAGGAACAGAGCCCAATTTTCCAAAGGTGTATGAAGCAGGCTGGAAAATTTGCCTCAAATTATGAAGCTCTTATAATTTAATAGAAGGCCTGTTAAAGAAAACAGGCATTACCTTTTCTAGTGTAATAATGAAAACTTTAGCTTTTGTCTATCCTACAACAGTGCTATTGTTAGGAGCAGACAAACTTTGACCTTTGTACTGTGAGACAAAACATTGTTTGGAGAAAAAAGTAGCGGATTCACCTGATTAGTGGACAGCATTCTGAAGGTTAATTCCAAATTATGAAGTTCCTTTAAAAATGAGATCCTGAGTTAAGGACAAAATTCTTGGCTGTCATGGAATCACTTAGCAATTAAAATCTAAGCAGAACAGGAAGTGAAAAAGGACCACAATTTTGAGAGAACAAGGGTAATTTGTAGCATAGATAAATTTGCTGTGTTTGTAGAAAAAACAACCTGCTTGTTCATGCCTGAGCTCATAGTTCAGAATGCCTCAGTGAAATGAAGAATGAAATAACCTGCTAACTAAATGTACTTCAAGATGGTTCAAAACTGCCTAGGCCAGGATGGGGAGGGAGCTTTGGCCCAGCTTCCCCCATGATAATGAATTGGCAGAGTTTGCACAAGGGCACCCTGTTTCACTGGCTCTGATGGTGTTCTGCTGCTTTGTAGCAGCTAAACATCTGCTTTTAATTTAACCGGATGTTAACTCCTTTAGGATGGGCAAGTCCTTGCTGCCTGGAAATAGGCTTTTTAACATAAAACACTCTTCCAGCCTCCCTGCTGGGGTAGCTCCACTTCATCAGCCATAACCTTTGCCCTACTTTCAGGATTGTTATGAGGTTTTATTACTGCTTGCAAAAAATTGCCCCATGTTTTACTGAAAGTAGCTTTTTAAGAACATTGATTGTAGTTGATTGTGGACATCTGGGTATAAAATCACCACCTGAGGCATCAGGCCATGGAGTAATGTAGCTTTGAGTAATGCAGTCTAAGATAACCATCCCTAAGACTTAGGGATGGTAGGGAGAGTCCCAGAAGACTTGTCCTTGGTTTTTTGCTGTTTAAGGAACTGGACATGAGGCTGTCAGGTTAGTTGTTGGGGAAAGTGAGTCTGAAAAGAAGCAGGGATAGCTGCTATATAAAAACAAGTTTAGCCTTTGCTACTGAAGTGCATTTTCCCATGGTGTTGTTATTGTTGGAGATCTAACTAGAAGTTCTTTGATGTGTTTGTTGAAGTTCTTTTGATTTAGGTTTGTTTAGTTGGGGTTTTTTTGTTTTAGTATCCTATACTGAGACATTTGTTATTTATAGAATTACTCATCTTGTGATCTTGAAGCATCAAGGTATATTTCTATTCAAAAAGAAAACTTTTCTGCCTTTACCTCAATGGAACATGGAGTGACTTTTGTTCTGCTGTGAACTGCCAGAAGATTTATGTTAGTTCCTTAAAAAGGCCTTATGTTAGTTCGTTAGCCTATGCTAATGGCGTCTTGGGGAGCTTGCCCACAAGTAGCTTCTGCAAAATTGTTAAATTTTTCCTCTGTGCTTCCTAGCAGGACATATTAAGGCATGGAGAGTTAGTGACTTGGAGGCTGGGATAAAGGAAGGACTTCAAGCAAGGCTGGAATTGAGATTGCAGCAGTCGGTCTGATATCACAACTACCTGGCAGCAGAGCACAGGACTTTAAGAGCTGGTCTACATCTGTCATCTGCTACAGCACCAGGTAAGTTTGTTTACTGGCTAACCAGGCTTTTATTCTGAAAGGTTAACATGGTTAGAAGGTACCTCAATGAAAGCCTTTCAGTTTCAAGTCCAGCCTTAGCTTGTTTTCGTCTTAACATTGCCCTTTTACCTCAACTGCTTTTTCTTTCTAATTTAATTTGCCTGATGCAAGTACAAATGTCAATTGCATCCTGAACAGTGAAGCTCTTTTAATCATTTTTGGTCTACAGATTGGCTTTTTCTCTGATCCTAGTAATCTTACTTTGCAGCCTGTTCTGGTTTCTGTAGATATTTCCTCAAAGTGGGTCTCTGTGTTCTGTGTTACATCCTTGTATAGAGTCACTCTTGGCGCTAATTGCAGTTATGTTGCTCTACAACACATCCTCAGGTTGCATTTCCACTTCTCAGAGCTGCCTTGTGTCGGGAGCTCAGTGTAATGCTGAGAGGACAACACTGTCCCCATCCTACAGCAGCACGAGCAACCCTTGTTTCCTTCAAAGGGCACTATTGTATTTTAGAGTGGCACCTCAGAAGTATCATAGATGGGCATCTCTCTTGATATTGTGGAGAACAGTACCTCAGTGCAGCTTGTGCCCGTGCATTATACATTCTCCTGAGTTTATGCAAGGACCAGATTCTGCTCCTCAACATTATGGTGTGTAGCTTAAAGACTCTACATCCACACAATACTGAACTAATATTGAATAATTGATATCACAATATCTCTATAGCCCTCAAATGCTCAGATGTAACAATGACAGGACAATAAGGAAAGATGTAGGGAGTTGTTATATATACTCTCTGGAATAATGGCTTGTGGTGGACTTCACCAATTTTCTGTTCAGTGATAATTTACCTTATGCTGATGACTGCTTACATTTATATTCATTCAGTTATTGTCAGATGACACTTAGGGGTATGAGTTTCATGTTAACTCCTTGTTTCTGCTCTTTGTCACTAGGAGGCCAAAAAGGGTAATTTTAATAAGTAAATGTATTTGTTTATCCAACTCCTATTACTTA
This sequence comes from Struthidea cinerea, assembly GCA_013397865.1. NCBI lineage: Eukaryota > Metazoa > Chordata > Aves > Passeriformes > Corcoracidae > Struthidea > Struthidea cinerea. The sequence continues at coordinate 1,320,462 of VZTI01003564.1, forward strand.
CCGAGAGTTACTCAACATCTCTACAGTGTGGTGTAGGACAAACTAAAAAAAAATGAGATTGTCCTACTCCACTGTGATCAAGAGAGGAACTAAGCCAGTCGAATACAATTAGGCAAGCTGGAACACAAACAGCATCCAAAATACACAATCGGAATTCCCTCTGGCACAGTAGTGCTCAAAAAGCATGCCATACATTTGCAATAACTACAGAGGGTCAGGAGCTCAGCTTTACAGCTCGTTGGAGGAAACTGACTTCACACTCGTACTTCTACCAGACTGTATTTGGCTTCTTGGGCTGCACTTTCCTCAGTATTTTAAGTTGATAAAAATTCCATTGTGTCAATATAGCAATGAGGGTTTTTTTTCAGAACTTAGAAGGCAAAAGTTCAATGTGAAGTACTTTTCCTCCATTTAGTATGGAGTTTAAATATTTGTTAGAAGCTTCTATAAAACACCCTCTTTGGTGAACTTGTGATAATGGGAAGCAATTGTAAATACTGCAGCAATTCTGCTAAGATCAGTCAAAATACTTAATCCAAATTACACGCTAAGTACCTTCTGCTTTATAATAGCATCGTCTGCATTGTCAGTATGGGGAAGAATTTTTCATTTTCCTGCTCTGAAAGCCTGTTTAGTTCTGCTGCACGTTGTTAAACAGATGTTGCATTTCACCCAAGAGCTGGTTGTGTTTCAATACGGGATAAAGTGGTTCCTGTGAATAAGGCTTGCAAAATGCTTTCTGTCTGAACAGAACTATGGGCCAGTTTTTATTACATGCTATTATTATAATTATAGGATCTTTTGCTTAATCAGGATGTGCTTAATTAGGATAGCCATTTAATTGGGACATCTCCCAAGGAACCAATTTAGCTTAATGTTATTAGTACTATCTAATCAGGGCAGCTTAGGAAAAAATTTGCTTTCAAAAAATAGGACCCCAGCAAAAGAAAAGATAACCTGGTGTTTTGCTGGTCTATTGCATCTGGTCCATTTCTCAAGGAACTGCAGGGATGATCTCCTCAAAGTAACACAAGACAAGCACCATCCTTCGGTTGTGAAGGTATCAGACATCACCTTCACTCCTGCTGTTGGCTGCCATCTCCTTATACCAGAATACCCTGGCAAATGAGACCCATGAACTTCATATTGTACCCAATGGGGAAAAAAATCTGCTAGACATAAATGGCAAGATGGAAAATGCTGCTACATGTTAATCTTGAAGATGTTTGCACAGATACGAAATAAAGCAACAAGTAACAGGTTTTGAGAGTTGCTCAAACAGAGATTCCTAATAAAACTGTTGGTCATTGAGGTGTTTTATTCATATTTTAGTAAAAAAAAAAAAATCTATTTATTCTATCTTAGTGTTTGGAGTTAACATCATTGTGGTTATGCATTCAGCACTCCACCAAACAAAATCTACTGTTTTAAGGAAACAGAATCATGCACGTTAGGTCTAAATTTCAATAAGAAGTTCAAAGGCACTATATTTTGTAATAAAATTTAAAACTCCACAGTGGCCTGTGAGCTAGTGTGATCCTAGATGGGCAGTATGAGCCAGGAACTTAACTAGGGCTGAATTTTCAATATCAAATACTAGTGAGGAACTGGGACTGAAAGAAAACAAAGTAGTGGACAGACTTCCAGTATGTGTAAACCAGTCACATCCCATTGCAATTGCTGCAGACATTGAAATTGCTGCTGGTTTTCACGTGCTGAAGATTTTAGCTTAAGACAGTGACATGAAGCAGCAATATGATTGCTTGTGCACGACGGCAGCACTGGAACAAAGTTGGCCAGGGTGGTGGTGGAATTTCCATCCATGGAGATATTAAAATCCCACCTGACCATGGTCCTGAGTATCTTGCTTGTGGTGACCCTGCTTGAGCTCAGGGGTTGGACAAGGTAGCATCAGGAGGTCCCTTCCAACTTCAGCTGCTCTTTGTTTCTGTGAAGTTTCTGATCACAGTCCCCTCAGTATAGGTAAAGTACAAATCCAGACACTGTGGGTTTAGTTAGGCACAATGTTGATTTTGGTGGTAAAGTTCATCTAAGAAATCCCAGTTCCCAACATTCCCCTCCGGTTTTTTTTCCATATGTAAAGTCACTGTCTTTATTTGTGATGATAAAATTCTTTATAGGCCCACTGCATTAACTGGATCAGTGATAAAACAAAGTTGAAAATAACAAATTGGGGCTTTTAAAGAATGTTTGTTTTTTAAGTCTTATTTTTAAATGCATGTCAGTTCAGCTATGCAATTCCCAGCTGTGCCGGGACGTACTGTCACAGCCCACAGGATGAACAAGCGGGTGGGGAGAAAGCTGTGAAAGAGACCAGCATGATGCCTAGATCCATCATGGTGTATAATTGCACACTGACTTACGCTGTTTCTTGCAGAAAGCAGGACCATCTCATGTTAATTAACTGAAAAAATCAGGCCTGCCTTCAGCTCACTGTACATCCTGGGTACTCTTCTTATGGAGATAGAGCATACCAAACCTTTTCTTCCTTTACGTGCAGTTGAGGAGGTCTAATGGTTAACCAAATAAGAATTGAAATTGCATGAAAGCATATCTATCAACTTCTGCACAGGTAGGTGTTCCTCAGGGGCTCGGTGTTTCATTAGTACTACAGAGCCTGCAAGAAATAAACTCATTCAAACAAAGTTAATTATAAAATCAAGTGACTCTGCAAGAAGGGGAATCATTTTAATTGTTCCAGTTGTGTGACTGCCCATACTTATTCAGGTCACCTTGTACAGCCCCATCTCCTTCCCAGTGCTCTTACCCCTGAGTCTATTCTGGATTGAACACGCTGGAGCTGCAGGTTTCAGAGATTTAGGTATGGTTAAGGTAGAAGTGGATTATTGATTACTGTGCTGGTGTAGGACTGGGTTCAACAGCTGCTCAGGTACAAGCTCCCTGCGTGACTTCAGCATGTTACCTTGGAGCTGAATCTAATATTAGATTTAGATGGAGCTTGGGCATCTATGCTCCAAAAAGGGATCCTCAAAGCTCTGCCTGAGCTTAGACCTCTGCTTTGTGTCACTTTCCTGGTCCATCTGAAATCCTGCTGTGACCATGTGGGAATACTCTTGGTTTTGTCACCACTGATGAGCCGTTCACCTTCCCAATCCCTGCCACTGCCTGCAGAGTGGGAGCTGCCCAGCCTGTGCCTCCCCAAAACCCTGCTCCATCAGGTGTGCACCAGCAGCTTGGGCAAGGCCATGCCCTTCCCCGAAACTCTCTCTGGCCTGCTGAGTAGCTGGTGTATGGGCAGTGCGTGTACGGCCCCCTCCCCACTTCCCTGCGCAGCTTCTGCAGCAGCAGAAAGCTGGATTTGTAGCACATGTAGGTAAGCAAAATTATCTGCCTGTGTCTTCAGGGCTCTGAAAAGAGAAAGGTAAGGTGTAAACCTACTGAATTTGTTAGTGTATTCTGTTCTCAAAAGTTAGTTATCTGCACATCCCTGCTGTCTCGTGCAGCAAAGAGCAGGTGCTCTGTGGCTGTTCTGCACTGTGAATGTGTGTGAATAGCCATGCGTGTCCTTGTGGCACGTAGGAAAACATCTAGTGGTGTCCAAGTTGATGTGGTCCTGCAGGTGGAAATTCAGTGTAGTTGCCTACACTTAATTTCTGTGTATCATCATGGCACTGGGAGGCCTGGAGTTCATTGTAGGAGATGCTGCTGGCAGTTATTTACAATTGAAGCATATTAACAGAGGATGTAACACAGACATTCTTTCCTAACAGAGCAGTGTTTTGTAAACCTCTATTAAAACAGTTGACAGTGTTTTCCTGAATAGATATTATAAATGAAATTAAAAAAAAAAAAGTTTCAAAAAGAATGATATTCCTGGGAGCTGCTACCACTTATTGATCCCATACCTCTTAGTAATTTGTATTTAGTTATAAAAGGATATATTAAACAGTGTTTGCTCATAGTATAAAATAGGAGATTGCTGCTGATAAGTATGCTTAAAATAAGCACCAGAGTGGTTATTTTCATTCCCTACCTTTAATAACAGACTGTAGAGACAAAAGTGAATGCAGATAGTCAACCTGATGGCTGAATCATAGCAACAGCATCAATTGATTTGTTTCCAAGTCTAAAAAAAACTAATAAAGACTTTGCATGATCTCCTAGATACAAGAGGATTAAGGTTAATGTCTTAAACCTGTCCTTTATGCTCAAATACTCTCTCTGTGTGCACAGATGCTGCCTACTACCTCTTTCAGGTGAATTCTATTTACAGAAATTGATACTGAGTTAAGCTGGTTGAAACAAGAGCACGTTCCTTCTTGTTAAACTAAAGAGAAGCTATCAGCAGTTCTGAACTGCCACAAGCCGTACCATTTACCAGTCACAACAGTGCATTCGTGTGTGCTTTGCAGTGTTACTGTTCCTTTTTGTTATTTCTAGTGAAACTAATGTGTTGACCTAGGAAGTACTGCAAGTAGGAAATTTAACACCAAACTACTCCTATTCCTGACATAATTTGAAGTAAGCAATTTTTTTTCTGCATTCAACCTGTTTGCAGAATGAGGGACTATTTTTTTGTCCTTGCTAGTTGCTGCTTGGAAATTTTCAAAACAAAAAAATCAATTTTCTTAAGGAATTATTTTTTAAATGCACTGTGTACATTTGTTCCAAGGCCCAGATCCTGCGAAACTGTGTATTTATGATAATTCTAATGTATATTTTAATCCTGGAATGCTTTGCATATTGTAGTTCTAACCAATTGTGGTTTGTGGAAAACTGATCAGTGAAAGTGTTATGAAGCACAAAACCTCATATCGTCCTCACTTAACCTTTGCAAATCTGGAATGTAACATATTCATTCTGCAGTGCAAATAATTGAGCATGTGCTGGATCAGGGGTTTGTTTGCAAGTTGCTCTGAATACAGGTAGAACACTTTCTTTTGTTCCAGCCACGTAGTTTCATGCTTCCTTCCCACAAATAATAAGCTACTCCTTATTTAGGAGTGTCTGTAAGCAACTCACCCAGATGCTGAATGCAACTACAATGCCATGAAGCTTTTCCTTGCAATGCATGGAAAATATATTAATTCTGTTAAGAACCGCATTTCACAGACTATTTCTGAGGCAGAGGAACTGTATCAGCAGTTTGTAGGTTTAACAGAAGACCTTTTTGTCTGCTCGAGGAGATGAGCTTGCCTGGAGCAAAGCTGTGCATGCCTGTGTGTTGTGTCATATGCCGTGTGGGGCTTCTGTGGTGGTTTGTGGAAATATGGGTTCTTATGAAAGGACATTGCGCAATTTGGGACCATATGGCTGCATTTCTCTGATGGAGTTCAGCACATGCTGAATTTTAAATGGGACTGGTGGTGTTAGTTGATTTCACCAGCTTTAAAAACCTTTACCACAGTGCTAGCCAGCTTCTGCTATTTTTATAGCCTGGGAGCCTTCCCAAAACACAGCCCTGGGGGTACACGTACGTTATGCTCCTGGAGCAGGCTGTGTATTTGTAAGTTTAAACAAAAGTCTCTGCTTGACTCTGTAAATTCATTTGAGTTTAACGTGCTGAGAAGACCACAACTTTCCTGAGTTTTTCAGCTCCCTGCTGTGAATATAGGGTCTTTCAGAAAGTGGTTACCCTGGTCTTAGGACATCAGGAACTTTTCTACAATCTATCTTTAATATAAAGGAATACATGGTGCATGTAATTAATTTTAGTAATTAAGTCAGCCTATCAACCAGATGAATCAGTGCTCATTACCATGCTAAAGGCATGGCATTGGACACGTGCACTTTACATGCTATCACCTTGTAGAAATGGAATCAAGACAAACACTTATGAATGATGAAGTAGTATTTGCCCACTAGCTTCCAACAGGCAGGATTCATATTCCCATAGACTGGATAAGAGACACAGTAATTCACAAACTGAAGTTATTATATTCAAAGGACAGAATTTTTTATCTGGAAATTTAAGAACAAAACCTAGTTCTATTTTAAAGAGTTAGAGTATAAGCTCCATGTTCTCTGTTACCATACCTGTTGACTGACAAAATCCATCCTTCTACTGTCAGTTTGCATCTTGTGATATTCCACTAAAAGTACTTATTCATATTATTATTATTATGCCATCATTTTATGTGTATCATGGTTTGGTTTTTTTAAGTGTTTTATCTGGTAATCTGGTATATGTGGTGCTGCAATTTCTATTGAACAAAATACTTTCTATCATATGTGATGAATACTATAGCACTATTTAACTGAGTATTTTTTTACAAAGGGGTGGTGGGTCTCATCAATTAAAGTTCTATAAAGAAAAATAAAAGGTAGACATCTCTGGAACTAAATTTCAACACAGGTTTCCTTCTTATAATCTCTGTGCTGCTACTGGGCTTCATATAAGCATTTATTGGAAGGACAACAAAACAATTCTGACTAAGGTCTAATGAGCATTGTCTGGCAGGAAAGGCATAGTACAGAAGTATAAATCTCAGGCTTATTCTGCTTATGACTTTCTGAGTTCAAAGTGGCTTTATAGAGCAAACTGAGAAAGGGAAGGAAGATCATAAAAGCTCTGTGAATTTTGATGCTCATACAATGTAAACTCAGATTACATATCGTGCTAAGCATCAACAATTTACATTGAAATCAGTACTGGTATGAAAATCAGGCCAGCGTTTGATCGATAAGAAACTTGAAGAGAGTGGCCTGTAAAATGAAATGCCAGGTGATCTTGTGAGAAGACACATAGGTCAAAGCAAAAGAATCTCTCAAGTGGTCCTCAGGGTATGACATCTTATCTCACAATAATCTCTCACAGACTGTCAGGCCTCCGATGTGTGGGCAGCCCGTGTTTGCACACAGCAAACCTGCAGATGTGCTGCAGGTGTGACTGATGGCTGTCACAACATTGCTGCCAACCACTGTAGCAGGTTGTGCCCCACACCACCAGTCCAGGCTGGCAGATACTGCTATTCCGTTCTTCCCTTGCGTGTGTGCAAGTGTAATAAACCAAGCCTGGTTATGGCACAATCTGCAGTCATTTCTGGTACCTTGGTTTACTTTCTGTCAAGGCAGGTAACCCAGGTCAGAGAAATTTACCAGTACTTTTGTCCCAGTCAAAGCATTTTATGAAGGTCAGTAAAATGTTGTTTTAGCAACATTTGTTGTTGTTGAAACCAACAACATTGGTTTTCATCCCAGCAGTCAGTTACTTTCTGGCGGTGGTTCTGGTCAGGGTTCAGGACAGTGTGCCACATAGGACCCAGCTTCCTGTGCAATCTGAAAAGTCTGTGAAGATGTTTTGAGTTCTGGCATCAGAATATTCCAATGTTCCACGTTGAATTTTTGGTATTTGCCTGTCCTCCGTTGTTGGCTGCACTGCACCATTATCCTTCAGAATTATGTGTCGAATTATTAATCCTGCACATGTCAGTGGCTCTTATCACACAATATACTTGTTTGCTCTTGACAAACACTGGTTGAGGACTAAATCTTATCTATTTTATACTATGAAGAGTAGTACATCACTTTACAGAAGCAGGCACAGAGAAGTGACACAGACAATATTACTTTATTTGTTATTTTAAGACTCCCTGTAGTGTGCTACTTATATCACAGAAATAAGTTGTTCTCTTGCTCTGAAAACCTTCCTGTCTTCTTATAATGCGTCACAAGAGGCAACATTATGAAAAACGTTTTTTAAAAAAGGCAGTGTAAGGTCTTAAAATTGTATGAACTCATGATATGCACAACTCCTGCCTATTTCTTCAACATTGCTTTTGTGACTCAGTAGCAGAACTTTAAAGGGTATACCCAAAACCATCACTGTGTACAAAGAACACAAAAATGCTCAATGCTTCTTACATATGAACAGTATATGTTATTTACAGATGGATAAGACATATATAAACTATTTCTGTTCTGTTACCTTCTGCTGGGACCAAAGAAACCTAGCCTCCCTTGGCTGCATAAAGCCTCAAAGTGACAAATAACATGGCTCTTTCAACCACACAGCCATAATTGCACCCAGCCTCGTGACTTTGCCTTCAAAAGGAATGGGGAACAGTTGCTACAGCAGTTCTTAAAAACTAAGAGGGTGATATCCTCCACTGCATTTGTGTACAGCAGCATAAGCCTTGGTGTATGCACAGAATGAAGAAGCGGTACAGGCACCTTTCCTGTTACATATTCAGTCCTTTGGTACCTGGATATATTTATTTTTCTGGGTTTACTTTAAAGTTTATTTAGTTACTTAGGAAATTTTAGAGGTTGAAAAACGTGTCTCAGGATGGTATATAAGTAGATGGATAGACTGCAGCTGGTTGGGAGTTCTGAGGATCTGCATTTTTGCAGTTAGATGTATGGGTGCAATTTGGTGGCTTTTAGTGTTTAAATCCTATAGTTTATCCAGTCCAAAGTCAGTTAGCAATAAACAGGAGTTTACTCCAAACTTGAAACTTCCCTTAATCATGAGAGGAAGATAACATCCGTTTGTGTTTGTCTGTGTTAGTGTAAAGTTGGATCTGCTTGCTTTCTGTATCTACTTGTGTTCATGGAAACAAATGGCCACATGAATTACAGTTAAACAGAGTGCCAGATCTCGCTCATATTTCTACCCTTTGCAGGAAGAACTCGGATATGATGCACAATGCCAGTGCATAGCTCGAGTGGCAGGTCTCTGATATACTGTAAGTGCTTTACCAAAAGTTTTCACTTAGAACTAGTGACAAAGACAGGTTCATGGAAGTACAAATCCTAAAGGTAATTGTGTTTCCATTTAAGACACTGGTGCTTGAAAAGTTATATACTTAAGACCAAATATCAGATAATTTTCTGTGTTCGTGTTTAGCAGAGTATTCTTACAATAGCTGGACACACAGCTAGTTAAATGCTGAAATTCTAACAAGTGCGAAAGACAGATTTACTCAATTACTTAAATTGATTCTAAATAAAAAACAATGACAAAGTTGAAACAATATTTAAGCCCTGCAGTAATATAGCACAGTTTTGATATCACTCACAGAGGAGCTACTGTGTTTTGTGCTACTCAGCATCCCATGGAGGTTTTGGCGACAATAGCAAATTTTGAGATGTATCTAAGATAAATGAGAGTCCTCTTGTTCTGTGTTTCTAGTAGGCTCAATGTCCAGTCTAGAAATCACATTGCATGCAAACTAATCGAGAGAAACAAGTTCTCATTATAGCTTGGCAAGTAACAAAGGGAAAAAAAAAGAAAGCAGAAGTCCATCTGAAAAAAGCAAAAATGTCTTGCCATATAGTTGATGAAGATACAAAAGGTAATCACACACGAAGTCTCTTACTAAGATATACAGGTTCTGGCCAGAATTACAAGGGTGGCTGCATCAAAAAAGCTTCTGCCTCAAGATTCCGCACACAAGAATTCAAGGTCAAACTTCAAGTTTTACCACTGAAATCTGGGCATGCAGCTATGGTGAGGGGTTAACTCTTATTTCTGCCAGCTGGGGATATGATCTCATACTTACTGATGGCTCTTGCTGCCTTATAGCATAGAGTTTAGCTCTTGTCTTCAGATACTCTGTTCAGCATCCTGTCAGTTCACAGCATGGGGAGAAGTATTTTCTTCACCTAACTTTATAACAGTTTGCCCAACCAGAGATCTGCCAGCTAAGGAATTTCTCGTTGTTTGCATGACTATACACTGGATATCTTCAACTCCATGCAAACCCATTGACTGCAACAAGTAACCACCACTTATCATAGTGCAATTCGTGTTGGAAATTACCTCAGGTGACCACCTAGTCCAGTCTTCTGCTAAGGTTAGTTTAACAAATCAGGACAGAATACGCTTCAATATTTCATTAGCATTGAACTGGTTGGTCTCCTTTTTGCACTTGCTACCTGGTTGTTTTTTTTTAATCTATACCTCAGTATGGCCTTCTTGGGCATGCCTTGGTTTCTCAGTAGTCACTGAGCAATTTCTCTGGCTCCAGAGGTTAAAATGAGTTTATAGTTTGTAGGTTTCATGAACAAAGGCTACAAATAACACACGTGAAAAAATACAACCCTCATCTTAGTAGAGCAATTGACAGTACTGCCTATTTACATGCGGCTTGGCTTCAGCCTGACCTGGATTCCACCTGTGTGTTTTCACTGATCTTCTATTGATTTGTTGGAATTTCAGCTCTGTTGCTGATGCCAGCCAGTGGGACTGATACCTGACATCTGGTTTTATTTTTTAAGAAAACTGAAATCCTCCATTCATATGGTTTTTTCTTTGGACGTGTATCCACTCTGGAAACACATGATTTCCACAAACTGGTTTTCATGCTCATTCTGACCTTCTGAATTAGATACTTTGCAATTAAAGTACCAAGAAGATGCTGAAGCAGAATGACATGTTGCTACCAAGTCCTGGAACAACTCTTGTAATCCGGCCATCTTGTACCATCATGGCATGAAGTTTTAGCATTGCAGAGCTTTGTGATTGACAGCAGTGGGAACAACAAATTCAACCCGATTCATTTCCATGTAGATCTACAACTGTTTTTATGTGCATAAAAATAGTTCTCAGTATCATCTCAATGCATTTTGAGTTTAATCCATTGGATAACATTTTCATTGCTGCCATTCCTCATAAGTGACTGTCTTTTTTACATACCAGGGTCCTTGTTCTTTGTCCCTACTTGCAGAGGCAATGACTATTCTCAAGCCTATGGCAGAGAGTGAAGTTTCATAGAAACAGGCAGTTGTTTTATATGAAGATCTGCTGAAACATTACTGTTATTTAATGGGCTGTGAGAGGTAGTAAAGCAAAAGGAATTTAGATATTTACATATCTCTGTTCCACTGGTGTGTCAGCTGTGCATAAAAATCTTACTAATACTGAAAAACTGAGAGAGTCTTCTCCAACACAACTTTTGGCAGCCTGCAGTGCTGAAACTGGAAATCTGGTTTTCTACTCCAGCCGTGGTAGAGATATGAGCTTAGCTGATGAACCCCATGTCAGCCTCTGCGCAGCCACAGCTTAGTTACTGATCTTAGAGCAGCTGCTTATACATCAGCCCAGTCTCCTCAGTGTCGGTACCACCTCATTGACATGAAAAACTTGTGCACCACAGCAGCAACTGTAAACATTTGCAACATTACTTTGCCTGTTCTTCCAAAAATCAGGTAGTGATGGGTTCCTGTTCAAATTCCAGCTGTGGCATCACCAGTTGCTTCATATACCCACAGGTAACAATTGGTCTGGGGTGTCACTGCACCCTTCTGAAATGTTTTCTGCTCGTTAGATAGAATTGTGTCTGCAGTTCAACATCAGTGAACCTTTGGAAATTTCAGTCTGCATGGTGGATAAAGGCAAATGATCATATTCTTCCATCGAGGCAGTTACTGAATTATGCTGGCAGCTCAGAATCAGTGACTTCACTTCTTTTTTGAAGTTGCTGTTTAGGAAACCATAGATAACAGGGTTGACACAGGTGGAAGCCATAGCTACCAGGTGGCACAATGAGAAGATCAGGTTGTGGTGACAAGGTGAAATGATTTTGTAATTCCAGTCCACGATGGTGTTGAAAACATGCAGTGGTAGCCAGCAAACAGCAAAAGCAGCAACCATGGATGCTAACAAAATGTTTATCCTTCTCAGCTGGACTGCTCGGTTGCTGTACTCACTCTTCTCGAACATGTCCTTTCTCTTCTGCAGGCGTAAGTAGATACGCAGGTAGCAAAGGATAATGAAGAACAGAGGGATGCAATATTGCAAGAGCAGTAAAGTGGTAGTGTAGATAAGTTTGTGCTGCTCAGAAGGCCACGAGTTGATACATATTGCCTTATCAGTGGAAAAATTCATGAAGTGTGCGAGCTGCTCATACAACTCATTAGACAAGATGGATGTGGTCAGAAAGGGTAGGGACATGAGACATGCTAAAGTCCAAATTACTCCAATTCCTAGGTAAGCTTGGGAGGTATTTGGTCTCCAGCCAGTTGGGTTTATGATGAGCTGGTGTCTTTCCAGAGCAATAAGGACAAGGGAAAGGATTGACACTGTTACCGTTGTGCACTGAGTGAAAGAGGTCATTTTGCACATGACTTCTCCAAATATCCAGTAGTCCATCATGGTGTAAACAACGGTGAAAGGCAGGCAGACAAGACACATAAACAAGTCTGAAATTATTAAGTTGGAAATTAGGATATTGGTGACATTGGCCTTTTCCTTCTGCCTGGCAATGACAGCAATCAGACAGATGTTTCCCACAATGCCCAGAACAGTCTCCAAGCTGTAAAAGGTGGCCAGAAAGACAGTAAGGTCGGTGATGTTCATGCACTGATTAGAAATGTTCACAGGAAAGCTTCGGCTTGAGCTCCAGTTCTTGCTGCTCAGGAAATGAAAAACATCATTAACAGCCCTTGTCTTATTCATCCTGAATCCCAAAATATTTATCCAAAAGGGTGGTAGTCAAACACAGTCTGAGTCTTCTGGAGCCAGCCTAAAAGCGTTGTATCTGTTCTGTCTGGCTGGAAGGTCCGGGTATATCTGCAAAGGAAAGGAAAAGAAAGAATATATTTAGTTACGCTGCAAGAAATTAGTCGAAAGGATAAGGAGGGAGACAGGGAAGCAAATGCCAGAGATTCTGTGTATATTCTGCAGCTCCCTCTTATATAGTTCATTAGATCATAAAATGGAGCCCTTTGCTACACTGTGGTAGGAAAGTCTGTGCAACTCTATTAAATTATGACCATGTTTATTCATTGTGAGGTTGTCCCATGGATTTAAGAACATCTTAACTTCGTTATTTAACTCAGTGCGGTATCTTGAACATCACTACTGCAGTAGAGTGGTGATACAAGAAAACGAGATCAAAACCCGCCCAGGGGTAAAAATTGTGTGCAATTCAAAACACACAATTGTTTGCAAGGTTCTGGTCCAAAACTGGGCAGAGGATATTGTGAGGCTGCATTTACCTTCAGCTGAGCTAAACATCAGTGTGAAAGCAGGGCATATTAGGTGCATAAAGCCAACATTAAAATATCTTATGTGAGTTAATCTGTGAAATGTGTTTGTGGTTGCAGCCAGAACTCACATTTGTGCAAGGCAATCACCAAACAAAAATTCAGGCTCATTCTCTGGAGGGATATCATGGGACAATTCTTTAAAGTCTAAAATAATTCAAAATAATTTCAACATTTTCCAGCTTCCACACAGCTGTGATAGGTCATGGGAACTGCAGTCCAGATTTCTTGCTTCCTCATTCTGGATGAACTCCAGCTCCCATGAAGCATTGATATCTCCCCTAACATGACCATGACAGGGTTAATCAGAAATACAGTCCAGTGCCCTGATTTTGGCTTTAAGAGTGATTGATTTTGATAATGTCTTTTAATTACTTCTGGGAAGATTTTTATTGATTCTCCCTCAGCACAATTTTGCTTTTATTTTTACAAGTTTGTTGTAAAAGCACGTCTATCTGCTAGATAGTGTTCCTGCACAGAGAGATAGGTCTGCTTCTTAATCACTGCTGCAAGCCCTGAGCTGGGACTTTCAATGGGGTTCAGGGAGCCGAACCCACGGAGTTAATTGGTGCTGCATACTTTTGGAAATCTCAGTCAGAGGACTGCCTCGACTCTCCCAGATGATTCCTGTGAGCCATAGCAAAGGCTACTTTATAATCCTGACCCTTGAGTCCAAATCCTCTGTGTCCAAGAATCAAAGTTAAAAAATCTGACGCTGCTGGGAGTTCTCATCAGGCCAGAGGCAGTTTCATGCTGTACAAAGGCTTGTAGTATGAAAAGTAAATAAATACTCGGGGAATGACACTATTTAACCACGGCATGACCCTTTCCTCAATGATAAAACATCTCTCAAACAAGTTTGTGGGGTTGTGAAAAACGTCTGAGCTTCAGCAAAAACAACTGATCAAGGTATGAATACATAAATAACATGGTATAGTGAGCTTATCACTTCATTTGAGTAGCATTTATTGCTGAACAGCTGCATGCCTAAAGATCACCAGTACTGTACAAATAAGCACACACTATCCTACATCTTTTTCTTTGCCTTATCTTTCTCATTATGAATTTCATTGTTTCTAGAGATATTGCCTCTCAGGAACTAAAGAAAGCAATAGTGTGCAGTAAATAAAAAGATGCTTTGGGTTCACTGTTCTGCTTGATCAGCAAAAATAAATGAGTGTGGTAAATTCTTCTGTTGCTTTGCTAGACCTGTTGATTTATCTCACTGTATCTCTCTATCTTTCTCTCATCTATCCGTATCCATGTGAGGCAGTCAAGACAGTTACTGAAGCAAAATATAGTAGCCCTTTCTTTCTCCTAGTCTTTCATTTCCTCAGTAGCTAAAATCTTAATTAAAGAGGGACAAAGAAAATTTTCCAAATTGAGGACATAGGTGTGACTCCTTCCGTCCACTCACTTTTGTGTTGTTGCCTAATCCATGTGAACAGATTGATTCATTTTCTGGAAGAAAAAGAAGAGGCAATGGTGATGTACGGATTCCATGTTCACATATGGGGAGGGTATGGTGGTCTGTTTCAGTGTGAAAATGAATATAGAGTGAAAAACCATCAACCAGCTCCATAGTTTTTAATGATTGCTGGCCAGTGGAGATGCTGCAAGTGAAACAGAGCAAAGGCATCAGCAGCCTGCAACATTATTTTGTACCAGTCAGAAGAGATAAGTCTTGGCATTTGGACAGGACAAATAGATTTTGCTGTAACAAAACACATGAGCTTTTTACCACGGTCCCAGCCTTATGTCCTTAGCTACAGTATCCTCGACAACAAACACATGGTTGTCTTTTGTTGCTTGAAAAATATGAAAATATGTGCAGTTGTTACAAACATCTGTGTCCCACAGAGTAAGCCCTCTGAAGGGTCCCAGACACTTTCGGACATGCTGAGGTATCAGCAAGAACTAATAATGCTGAAGCAAAAAAAAAAGAAAGTGGTGGAGCCACCTGAAAAGCAGAAGCCAGATCTCACAGGTTTATGGGGCACATTTCCAAGAAAAATACCAAAGACTGAGCGTGGCTGTGAGTTTGGCACTGCTGGTAAATGTGGTGGGGATAAAGAGCATCTCTGAAGGCTCTGCAATGTGTATTGCTGGGTTAGGAGCTCCCTCTCCTTTAACACCTTGCATTCTGTGGTGTCCCCCGCCAGGTGACTGGCAGGCACTTCCTCGGCATTCAGTCTTACCGTACTGCCCAGAGGTAAATAAGGAATTATCACCCTCTTATCACAGATAAGGGGGCTGTGAGAGGGAGATGGGACATGAGTTGTCCAGGGTCTCAAGGGAACCTGTGAGGCACTATGAGGTGCTTTAAACCACCTGCCAACCTGATGTCTTGGGAAAAGTCAATGCCAAGAACACCTATGTCTGTAGTGCTCTTTAACCCTTTTTCCAGCAACCATAATGTAAAAAGCAGTTCCAGAAAAACAGAAAAACAAATGTTGTAGTGACCTTATCCTGTGCATCATTTTGGTATCCTTGGGTGGCAGATCCTCCAGGATAGTTACTGCCAAATGATGTGTTTGACTTTCAAGTTGTGTGATTGCCATTCAGTTTATTCTAAACCAAGAGCCAGTAATGAGCAATGTGTACATATTCTGTTTAGACATTTGAATCAAAGGTTAGCTAATATACCAAATCACCAGTGCAGTGGGAGCAAGGGTGTTGGTCCCCACATTGTATTAAAGGTTTGTTGATTACCCCAGAAAACATAGCCATAAGATGATGGTCTAAGAAAAAACAGCTTTTTTCTCCAGAAAGTGAAGCAATATGTACTGGGCTTGTAGGAGTAAGAATTATATCTCCTAAATCAGTTTGTTGAGGGAGAGAGAGGGAAAGAATTTTGTTTGTTTTCTGCTCATTTGTTTTTAAAGAAGAAAGAGGAATCCTGTTCAGAACTCTTAATGAACATTGGGTTCAGTAAAAACTGAGATGTTCGTGAGAGTTTCTTCTCTAGTTAATGCAGCATGAGACAGCTTCTCTAAAAAGCAAGTGTCACAAAAGTCTGCAGCAAATTAACAGGATGCAGAAGGAAGAGGAGAATGAGCTTTCAGATTTAATCTTAGCGTTAAGTTAAATTTCCCACATACATCTTTTACAGACATTCATCACTCTGCTGCTTGTGCTGGAAGCAAGGAAGAAGAGCAGGCAAAGTTTGGAGGGTTTGTCTTGGCAAACAGCACAGCCTTCTAAACGAACAAATGTCACTCAGCTTGTCTCAAAAAAAAAAAGAAACCAAATTATCACTTGTCAGCTCAAAAGTCTTGCCCCAGGGCATTATCCTGTATTTCCCATAAAAATTCCTCAAAGGAAAAGGAATTCTGCAGAAATGAGTCAGGGAACAAAATAAAACCCTCAGTGGGTTTCAAAGGAGACTGCTAGACCATAAGTGGCTTCAAGCAGTTAAAGCAGGACTGCCCTTTTGAGAGACCTCTGGACTTGAATACATCCTATGAAAACCCCTATAAAAACTTTCTTCCTGGAGGGCAGGATAAAGCAGGGGACTGCTACAGATGCTGGGCTCCATGTGCCCACTGGAAAAGGGTGGGTCATTTTTGCAAAGCTGATCATGATCATCCACTGCCTGTAATCAAATAACAGTTTCCATAGTTGTGAGGGGCAGTGGAAACCAATTTCCACATCAGACGTTAGTCAAAGATAAAAACATGTTTGCAGTGTCTGGCTTCATTATCTGGTACTTAGAAGCACTTGCTTATCTACCTCAGAATTTAACTAGTTGCTCAAACAACTGCTGCTTTCAGTCCATAGAGCTTCTGAGAGAAGCAATTCCTAAAGACATGCGGTGATTGTATCACTTACTTAAACAGTTACAGCAATTACTGGGAGTAAAATCGCTGTCCTGTGCTAGAAAAAAAGGAGCAATAGAAAGGTTCAACAGAATGCCAGAATTCATATTACAGATATTAATTGCGGTAGTGGGGGCTGACTGATAGGGGTATCCCCTTTTGGCTGCCAGTGACATTATCTCAGTAAAGCAGTTTTGCCCTCTTTAGCCTTACATACTAAAGAAAGGTTAAAAATCACTTGGCTGTTATTACAGCTTCCCAGGAAAGCAACGCTTAACTAGAAGAGGAAACATGTCACTGACTTTGCACAGACATCCCACAGCAGTGTTAAATCTATAAGGGATTTGGTGCAGTGAAAGTTAATGATGGACTCTTCACCTTTTCTTGACTCTGTTTTGCAAAAATATTGGGAGCAGCTATCTTAGGTCATTAAAAAAAGCTATATATGATAAAAATTTCTAGAACCTGCATAATTAGGGTGTAGAACAACTTGTGTATATTAATATGTTACAAGTCTATAACATAAATAGATTTACAGGTAGAATAAATATCCAGGAAAGTGAATTCTTTTTCCCCCCCCTCACATCTGCATGTTTTCAAGGGAAACCTTTTAGAGTTTATGAAGTTCTGAGTTAAACTCTGATTTTGTAGAAAGCAGGGAAGTTTTACAAAAGCATTTACTCCAACTTTTTATTTTCTGGTTAAATTCATAACAACCTTTCCAAAGACATGGAGCCAGCTCACAAAGGTAAACTGTGAATAGCAAATCAGCAGACTGGAGAATGGTAGTTAGTCCCTGATTTCTTAAGAGTAAAGGCCTTTGTGACATGTTTGCTACCCAAGAGAAAAAAAATACATTTTTACAAAGGTGATCTTTACCAAAGGAAGTGGTGAATCCATAAAACATTGCAATGGGCACTTTAGCAGACAGTCAGGATATCTGGAGAGTGATGTGTTGTGTCCTGTCTGAAGCTGCATTTGTTGCATGAGGACGAAGAAATCTCAGGGACTAGGAGATAAGAATGGTTTTCCAGCAACCAGAGGCACACAGGAAGGTTCTTTCTGTCACACTGCAGGGTGGCAGGGAACACACTGAACTGCAAAGGCCCCCAAGAAGCTGCCATCTCCCTCTTGCACCCCAAAAGGTTGCAAATCTTTCCTCAGTAGATACAAGGGTTGGGCCTTCCATGACAAGTCAAATGGTCTTCATTTATCAAACATAGTCACCTGCTTTTTTAACAATAACAGGTGATAACTTTAATAAAGAGATGTGAGCTCTTGACAACCTGAAATAGATAATTTAGAAAATTCTTACCAGTTACTGATGGAGGGAATCACTGCTGTTGGTGCACATTTCAGTTTCCACAGTTCTGGAAGAAAGCAGAAATGTTGTAGGAGTGAAATAAGATCTTCTGTGTCCTAGCAATCTGGGAGAGAAGCTCTGCTGGCTGTTTCTGTAGGTAATTTGGATGGCATCTCTCTCCCTCTCCCCCTCTCTCTCCCGCCCTCTTTCCTTCCCTCCCTTCAACTTAGCCAATGAATTCTGCTTTATGATTATGGTCTGACTTTGAAGTTCTGGCTCCCTCTGCTGTTGTATAAATATACAAATTCTAGCGATACTTGGGAGGATTAACAACTTCAGAAAAGAGCTGTGAAGTATCTGAAGCACAGCTTGCCCCCATGCTGCACGAGTGTGATCTCAAGTGAAAACAAAGGGACAAAATAGAGACATAGACCCTAATCCTGTTCTCCTTGCTGAGGCAAGATTTATGTAGGGCTCCAAAGAGCATTTTGCCTCATATTTAAGAGGCCAGTACCAGTTTTCTCAGATTTTCCATCCCACCACAGACAGATATTGAAATTTTCTTTTAGGAGGGTGCATGCTACAAGTCCTTAGATTGTGAAAGAGGTAGAGGCACACCGTTACTCAGGAAAAGAACTCAGAAATCAAAGAGCCCTGAGAAAGTTGGAAATAAAGGGGGGAAAGGGATTTGCAGAAGTGCCGGATTTCTGTGATTTTTTTCCCAGGTCTTTCTCATCAAAAAACATGGCAGAAATCAGAGTTGCAAATTTTTCTCTTGCATGGGAAAACACACAAACAGAATATTTCCAATGGCTATACCAGAATATCCTAATTTTGGTCTTTATATAAAAATGGTTTTAAGCTATGGTTAGCTACATAATCAGTCCAGTGGCAAATGCTATTCTGGAGCCTTTCTAAAGTCGTGATAAGCAGTTGTAGCAAATAAGTATTTTTATTTACAGGCATGTAGCATGGTAACAGAAATCAAATGTTTCAATATCAAAGTAAGTGCAAGCTCTTATGAACTAAACTAACAGTGAAAACAATTTTTCATTTATACTGTATTTTTTCTTTCATTTTTTCTGGTAACAGCTATTACAGATGCAATCATCTACTTCAAGAGCTTAGCGGACAGCTTTCATCATTAGAGATATAATCAAAGCAGAAGTAAGGATAGAGGGTATTTTGGCATTTTGTGTGTCTTATGGTGCAGAGAAGCTTAGAACTGGAATCTGTATAATGAACAGTGTAAGTTGGACAGTTGTCCACAGTTAATGATTTTTAAATCAGGGGTTGCTTGAGCTGCTTCTTATTTTGTGTTACTTGTTTTTTTCCAGCCTCCTTTTCAGAGGCTTTATTTACCAATTAGTTTGAACCAGCACCCCACATCCCAACATTCCTCTTTCACCCAGGCACCTCAGAAGGAGATGAGCTTTCTGATCTGGCTATGGAAAGGGACACGCAGGCTGTGCTCAGGATGAGAAAGCATCAGCCCACACAGATCTTAGCTTCTGGCCAGCTTTGCAGGAAGTAGAAGATTTTTCCTATCTTACTGGAGACAGAGAAGCTGAAATTATTTATTTGGCTGGCCTGTACCCTTCTGTTTCTTCCTTAATTTATTTATCATATGTTTGTTTGTACTGCTGTTTAAAGCATTAAAGAAGGGG
>VZTI01003564.1:1347969-1365816 GCA_013397865.1 Struthidea cinerea
AAAACAAAAAAAAAAGGCAGCTTAAAGCATCTTGTTTTGCAGAATTGAGAATAAAAAACCCAAATGCTTATGAAAGCCTGAAACACTGAGTGACTTTTCTGTGGGATCTGGAGCAGAGAAGAGGCTGAACCTGTCTCTGTTCATCTTCTTGCTGATCTGCTTGGACCTTTCCTCTTGAGACAAACAAGGTTTTCCACTACAAATTATTAAAAATGGAGGAGAGAGGATTCTCTGTTGTGCAGATGTAAATGAAGTTGTCTTCTGGGGCTGCAGTGTTAAGCACGTGTCTTCTTTTAAGGGAAGGATAAATTCTCAGCCTAGGTGATGGCTGAGAAGGCAGAGTCCCTCTGAGACACGGTGACTATGTCAGTTTGCTGCTTTCCCTCTGTACCTTCTCCCTTGGGCTCTGCTGTGCTGGAAGTGCTCAAAGCCCAGTTCTAGACACACTGACTTAGGTCAAACAACTTCTTTCACTGGCTTGTGGGGGAACAGCAACAGTTAATGTGTGTCCCCAGCTTGAGTTCTGTGAAGCAATGAGAGGAACGTCCAGCACCTCCTTTCCCTGTTTGTCTCGTTCCTGCATCTGTCAGGGAAGTTGCCAAAGTAAACTGGTCAAATCATGTAGTGGTTTGGCTAAAACACGGACTCAGAGCCAAGCCAAGGAGGCAATTCTGCCCTGGGAAGATTTTGACAATTGGAAGGATCCTGAGTTTTCTGAGGAGAGGCCCGGAGTTGGAGGCACTGGGCTGCGATTCCCCCCGCCGAATGACGGGGTGATGGGATGGTGGCTCCATATCACCAAGGCTCTGACTAGAGTATCAACTTTATAATTTTATTACAATTTGCCCACATTGAAAACGTTTCTTCAGAAGCCTTTAGTGGCTTTAGGCATGATCTGCTGGATGTCTGTTGCTTTACCCTGTGTTTCAAAACTACATCAATGTATTGCTTAATTACTAAGCACTATGGTGGACCTCAAAATTGGGTTAAAGTACAAAAATAAATCTGACCTGACTTAAAAGTGGTTCATGTCAATCCGTTTTACAGAAGTTAATAAGGGAAACTGATGTTCCTGCTGGCTCTGACAACTGGCTGACTCCATTTTTAGCTGAACCCATGGGAGTGAGTCACTAGGTAGGACCCTACCTAATGCTCATGCAGCTCTTGGGAAATCAAATGAAATTTATTATTTTCCCCAAAACTACTACTTGTGTTACCTGGCCCTTTTCAGTGAGAATACAGTTTGCTACTTATTAGGGGTGCTGCAGCACTGGTCTGGCCTTGTGGTGGGTGATACTGTCTTCCTTCTGTACAAAGGATTCAAGATTGACTTCCTGATACTTTTAGGTTATGCAAAAGCACACTGCCCAAGTTCTCTCCCAAATGGCATTTTTTAAAAGACATTTCTCTATTAACTCTCACTTTCTTTCCCCATCAGTTCACACATTTGCTGGTCTGGGGCAGATGAGCCTTTTGTGTATGTGGGCAGGAGTTATTTTATTTTAAGTTTTAACTATTTCAAGTTGTTTAGCCTCTGTGCATGTTCCCCGTTGTCCTGCTTGGCAGTGTCTCTGAACGCTCTCCCTTTGAAGCAAAAATGGAGTTCTCTAACTGCTCCTCAGGCAAAATGCCTGATTTTTTTCTTTAAACTGGTCAGCAAAATGGCATAACACAAATGTAGTGCAACACGTATGTTACCTTAAAGAGAGGTAAACATTGCTTTTTCCTTCCTTCTGTACTAGGACTACAAAGGGAGTAGTTTTGGTCTCAATCCACAAACTTATTTTAGACCACAGATTCCCACATGCCTTCAGCAGGAATTAGCCCTTGCTAAGTAGTTGGAGTCCAGAGCAGCTCCCTCTTGTTTTGCTGGCCTTGCTGCACCCATGAAAACTCTCTGCTCCTTTCTCATCCTGTCATGGAGAACACACTGCGATGCACAGGGAACAGGCACATGTGTGTCAGAGCTGGCATGACATGAAGATATAGTCAATGGAGAAGGAGTAAGGTTAGCAAATGAAGCTTATTACCTTTAAAGTTAAAGGATGCACTAATACAATGCACATCAGTGAATTTTTAAAGCTGATGTTAAGTATGGTTACTGGCATGGATTGTTGAAAGACTATCAGCTGGGTAGAGATTTTCCTTCAAAGGATTAGGAGTTTCCTTTCTGGTACCTGCCTTCTCTGTTCTTGAAAGACAAGAAAAATACAGTGGAAAAGGGGCAGTATAGACAGAAACTGAATTAATAAAAATGCAGTTTGAAGTTGTAAGAAAAAAATTTGTTGACAGAAGCTTTAAAGCATGAGATTGATCCTATCAACTCTTCTACTGTTAAGAAAACTTACGAAGTCACTTTTCTTTCTACACCAAATTAATCCCCTTACTATTTTTTTTCTGCGAAACAGAAACGCCTATTTAATAACTCATATTAAGCTTTCCTTTTACTCCCAGTGATGTTTTCATTATCCGTCATATCTGACTCAACTCTCACTGCTGTGCTCAAGGGGAAACTCCTGGTTTTGCTCTGTTAACAGTCAGACGTGCTGGTGCATCTGTTCCCTGAACGAAATTCTGAAGTAGTGTTGTTGCTAAGCTTTTCTTCTCCTGTAGTAAGGATAATTCAGGCAAGGCAGACTTTTTTCAGGTTCAAAAAGCATTCTTAAAACTACTCAGTCCCATTCATGATGTCTCCTTGGCTATAGACTAAAGACAGGTCTAAAATGCCACCTACATTCTAAACCTCAGTGGAGCAAAATGAAAATGAGGTTGAGTCTGCCAGCTGGATCAGGATCTAGGTTTTTGTGTTCTGTAGCTCCAACTTTTCCGTCCACTCCTTCCAGCACAGGAGCACGGTAGACGCTGAAAAGCTTTAGCAGAGAAATTTTCCAGCTTTCTGCAGCATTCTGTGAGAGCTCTGTGTTTCTCATGAAAGCTATGAAAAACACTGCTACAGGTTTTTGTAAACTAATTCTTTATCTTTGCATCTGGAGTTTGTTAGGCAAAGTTGTTACGGTATACTGAAGAAATATTTCCAAATGGGAGTTGTATAGTCTCCACCAATCATTTTAGGAGGTGGATGATCAATGACCAATGACCTTATGCCATGCAGGTGACCCAAGTTATATAAACCGATTTATAATTAATTAAATAACCACTTTCTTCCTAAATTCGTATTGTGTCATTTCTCACTGTTCTCAGTACAACAGCGACAGAGTGCTGTGCTATGCTGTAATGCAGTGACTAGTGAATTTATAGTAGAGAAAAAAGAACAAACAAATCCAAAACATTGGCAACAACAGAAAAAGAGAGTTCCAGAGCTGTCATATCTGTACATAAGTAAGCTGTACTAATGTAGCTCGGCTGTAGTTGCAACAGTCTGTTCAGTCAAGCTCCTAGTACCTTTCACTAGTCTTGAACTGGAAAACTGAGGGCCTCTCTGAAATTCTTGGCTGGCATGCCACTTTCCATCCGTGATACAATTTTGGTTGTTCTAGCTGTTGAACCATTTCTTACTGTAGAGAGATTGAATAGTCCCCAACTTAGAATTGATAGAAGAAAGAGAAAGGACATGTTAATGACAGATATTGGCCGCTCAACAGTAATTCTGTCTTAAAAACATAGGCCTGAGGCCAGTCCTGTAGACAGATCAGACATCAAACTTCTGGGTGTCACGCTCACAAATGCCTGCTAGGATTTCTCATAATATTACAGAGTTGATGTCTTATCTAATCCGTTATACTTTCCTGTTAATATTAGGGGACAATACTCTCTATGCTTTGAATTAAATTGTTCAATAGCCTCCTTTACACAGCCAAATACAGATAGGAACAAACTGAGCTAGAAAAAAAAAATACTTGTGTTACATAATCCAGTTTATGACTTCAAGAGTCTAAAGAATTTTGAATGAATATTGCACCAAGTCAGACCCTTGCTCACGTCTCCTTGACCGTCAACTTTGGTGTGCAGAACAGCATCCCTTTGCTCAGAAGCAGGGCGAGAGCAGGAGATCACCCTAATAAAATCAGCTCTTGCAGCCCCAGAAAGCTTCTTCTATATGCAGAGAGACTGAGAGATCAAGCAAGTCCCAAACTAGGAACAGAAAAGGAGAGGCAAAGTGCTTCAGGGAGACACTAATGAACATAATCATTAGAGTTATACTCTAATGAGACTGCAGCTGGGCTCAGGGCAGCACTCTTGCTACAGCCTCAAGCTGGTTTTCAGGCCAATCCATCTCCCCCATCTTTCATACAGCAAACTGGAGTGACTTCTGCATTATACAACTAAGGGAATGAACACTTTCGGTTTCTGTGCCAGTATAATTAGCTGCTAAACAAAACTACTTGTTCCTGTCCCTGTAGATTCATCCCATCTTTAGCAGATCAGGGAAGCCATGGGAGAAGCCTCTGGAATTACAGTGGAAAAAATACTGGGATATTTTGAAGGAGGTTATCATCTTGTGATGGCAAAGGACTGCAGTTTATCAGCGGTCCTTAACGGAGATCTACTGGAGTCATTGGCTGTGCAAAAGCACTGAAGCCCTGGAGAAGTGTAAAGAGAATGGGTCAGTGCTTGGGACATCCTGAAATAAATAAAATGTGAAAACAGAATTTTGAGTGTGGGGAAGAAGGTTAAAGTAACCCAGTCTTGCTGAGTGTTTTAGATTGGTCATATGACTTGTGTGTTTTGCAGTTTCATGTAAATACCTGTCATAAAGCAAATCAATTCTGATCAGTTTCACCCTTAAATAAACAACAGCTTGACCCAACGAAACATGCACACAACATTAGATTTGAACAGAAACTTTCAGATTTTGAAAGGGTGCCAATGCAAACTTTCCTGCATACCAACAGAAGAGTTAACTAAGGGCAAAGTGAAAAAGTGAAATTCTCATGAATTGAATTTATCTGAGATTTTAAAATTGATTATCTGAGCAGAATGTGAACTGCAAATCTATGGCTTCTTTGGTATGCATAATGTAAATGAGATATGCACTTTCCTTGTTTAAGTTGGATTTTCTTTTTAAGATCGGAGCAAAAATCTTATTGGTCACAAAATATGAATGGGTACAAAGCTATTAAGCTTCAGGTGGTAAATATTGTTTAATAGGAAAACTTGCATCAGATATGTGTGTTCTGGTGTTTGATTTAAAAGCTTTGGTAGGCTAAGCACTAGATATAATTTCTAGGACGAGAACACCTTTCCAGTACTCAAAAGACTTGCCTTAAAAAGATTTATTGGGAGAGGAGGGCCAGCTATCCAAAACAGCCACTCTTTCTAGCAGGAAAGCTGTGCGCTTTCAGGAGTTTAAAGGGAAATTTGGGGTAGGAGAGCACACAACCTGTTCTCCTCTGACTGGGATGATTTTCCCCACAAGGTTGTGCAGAGCCTCCTAAACCTTTAACCTGAGAGGGTAGTGGAGAAAACTTTGCTGTGAATATTTTCTTTCCACTGTGTGGAGCCAGTGGTGTTACGATCTAAATGTTTTGAGGGTGGGGAATGTATTCTTTGCATGGGGCTGTAGCTACGAATGCTGAAGTAGAGAAATACCAAGGCAAAACATAACGTGGCAAAAGTGGCAAGATCAAAGCCGAGTTTTGTATGCTCTGTCTCTGTTTTTCCAGTTTTGAGGGTTTTGTCATCTTCCCACAGCTTGACTCCTTGCTACAGAAGGGAGCCAGTTCCCTGCTGTGCTTCTGGTGTTCCAAAACTAGATGCAATAGGTAAAATCATCTGTTTTCATGTTGAAACTTGGAGCAGACAAGAGGAGACAGAGTGCTCCAGGAGGTGTTTTGGATTAGGCAAGAAATTAACCTTTCCTACTTTGTCATCGCAAACAGGGTAGATACACATACAAGAAGACTTGGTAGATGGTGGAGAAAGGTGCTTGGGTGGATTTCAAGTGTGATTAAATAGCTCTGGATCGTGTATGAGTGCTGCTTCAGGCTGGCTTTTCTGGAATTTGGGTGCATATGTCTAGTCAGCCTTAAAAAGGAAAGTAAATCTTTGGTCACAATGTACTTAGGTCTTGGTGTTCTCTATGGACTTGCCTTACAATGCACCTGGAAGTCTGTTGCAGACAGAAAGACATCTATAGAATGGTTAAGGTTGGAAGGGACCATTACAGGTCATCTAGTCCAGCCCTCCTGCTGTGAGCAGGGACACTTTCCACTAAACCAGGTTGCTCAAAGCCTCAGCTAACCTGGCCTTAGACACTTCCAAGGATGGCACATCCACAAGAGCAACCTGTTCTAGTGTCTCACTATCCTCATATTAAAGGATTTCGCCCTTTGTCTAATCTGAATGTAGCCTCTTTTGTTTTAAAACCTTTACCCCTTGTCTTATCACAGCACTCCCAGGTAAAACATCTCTCTCTCTCTCTCTCTCTCTCTCTCTCTCCACGCTGCTCCCCTTTCTGTGTCACCTCCTTTGGTGAAAACTAGAAATAGCAGCCCTACAGTTTCAATGCACCAGGGTGTAGTTGTTTCTCAGAAATTATTTTCAAGTCCTCTAGCCTCAACCCTGAAGTGTTGGAGTCTGTGCTAGGCATGGTGTCATCAGAAGATGCCTTCAATTATGCTTTCTCTTAGCAAAGGCCTGCAAAGGGCAGTAATCAGGCTCACTGCCCAGCTGCAGTGGGGACAGTGTCTCCCAGTAATGTCACCGAATGTGGGTAGAATCACAGAACTGTTAGGATTCCAAGGGACCTCTGGAGATTATCTAGTGAATCATGAAATTAAAGCTGATGCAAGCTGAAGTTTGCCTTTCCCCTGCAGATAGCAAGATTGGGCACTGCTCGTGAGGTATATACTCATTCCATAATTTGAAATGAGGAGCTATGGAAGCATTGACACACTTTCTGTTGTGGAGAAACAGAACATGGAGATGTAGGATGCTCATAGTCACTTGTGGAAAGAGGCAATTGAACAAATGTGCTATAAAGATTATGAAGCAGTGCCCCAAAGGAGAGCTCATTCTGACAAGCCTATCCCTCTCAGTTACTGTTTGTGGATTTGCTGAGCTGCTTCCCTGTCTGAGCCCAGTACAGATCAGTCACTACATGCAGCCATGATGCTGCCCATAGCCTAGTTTAAAACCTTTAATTTCTTAAGAGTTAATCTGAATAAAGGACCCTTTCTTTTACCCAAAGCTCACGCTGAGGACTGGATCTGCTATGCTGTCAGTGTAATGGAAGAATAGTGCTGGGTTACATTGGGTAGCTGGCAGGTCTTGCAGTCCATAGGTTGGTCTTCAGGAAGCCATACTGGACAAAAGTTAAACATGTAAGACATTGTCATAGAAAACACAGTGTTCAGAAAGATTTTTAGGTAGCTTTTCATTTTTTTCCCTATCGTTTTTGGAATTTTAATTCTTTTTGTTTTTATCCTCAAGGAAGAAAATAAGTCACGTGAATTTCTGATGCTTCATTTGACTTTATTTTAGCTTTAAGAGACAGCCGTACTCAGATTACAGAATATGCTCCTTGGAACTGAAACATGACCAGAGAATACAGATTAGCAGCTACTGAGGATGCTTTAAAATGTCACCTTTAATGCCTGACGTGAAGCATAAGGCAGTGAAACCAAGGGAGTTTTTTGTGAGTAGTTACTCAGTTTCATTATATGTTGAGTTTTATGAGTAGATTTCACTCAACAGCTGCATTTTAAGTGTTTTTGAATTTGTGAGAGAGAACCATTAAAACAATAAAAGGAAATATCCTCTCAATCCACCATTCTTCTGTTACCCCACCCATGAATGGACAGGGCATTCTTTAGAGTGATCATCTTTCTCCACTACTTTGTAAGAGCAAGTCTCCTTGTTGAAAATGCATTCACATTTCTCTTTGTCGTAGTCAACTGGTGTCATATAGCTGTTGTTGGGAAAAGAAAAAGAGGTGATGAGACCAAGAAGTAAGCAGCTTCCACTTCAGGTGATATCTGCACATTTGGTATGAAGAGGCTGTACTGAGGAGACTTCTGGGAGCAGAAAAGGGAACTCGCACAAAGCTCCCAGCTCAAATGTTACTTAGCCTGCTGCTTAAGCAGGATGAGGGGAGAGTTGTAGTTTTTCTGGTCTAATTTACACCCAAGGGATGTTTGTTGTGTTTATTTGCTATTCCAACATCACTGCTTTTTTTCTTCACCAACGGTATGGAACTAACATTGCTTGAGTGGTTGGGTATCGCTATAGGAAAAATTACAGATAGGCCAATGTATCTTGAGCTGCTTCTCAGAGGAAAGTGGGGCAATGTGCAGCTTTGGGAAGATCTGGACTAGGATCAGTAGAAATTTCTTAAGTAACTAAGTGTTCTCTCTTGAATCAGTAACTTGCCTGACGTTTTAGCCCCGAGAAGAATCAAATTCTCCTTTTATTTTAAATCAAGAATTATTTTTTAAACATGACCTCTGTTTTTCAGAGGAATTTCTTGCATGTTCAGTGATGATGGTATTCAATTAATGCATAACTTTGTGATAGGAAGTGAGTGAGAGAAGGGTTATGGTTATTTCTCAGGAGCTCCTGTCTGGAGGGAAGTGGTTTGTGCTGAATAGTGGCAGCAGAGGAAACCTCCCAATGCTGCTCTGAACTCACCCAGTGCAGCAGCTAATTCCAGCCCTGGAACAGGAGCAATCATTGCAGTCATCGGTCCTCCAGCTGGAATGAAATTCATGGACCTTTCCTTCCCCGTCAAGGCAACCTGAAAATGTAGTGTATGAGCAGATTTCAGTGTCAGACCTATCGCACTAACAACACTGTTGCATGTACTAAAAGGGTGGGATCTTTGCTGGCTTTTCGCATTAACATCCCCATCTGCCAAACACGGCGGTTCCCCAACAGAGCAGGGTGTGCTATCCTAATGCATGGAGAAGAGTGACCCCTGTCTCCTGCGGTTCTTAGCAGCGTCAGGTTTCCTGGAGTAGTTCATCTTCAAGTATGGAATTTGGAGTACCCAGCAGAAAGACAACTAGACACAGACCTGGCCAGGATTAAAAAAGGCTTTGACTTTCTTGCTTAACACCATCTCTTGTTGACTCCTCATTTAAAGCAAGACTACATGTGGCTAGAAAACTTGTCCCAGTCCTCAGCTGAAGGGAGAAGTCAAATACTGGATATAAAGTTCCTGTTCAACAGTTACAGAACAGACCTCTTAAATAACTGATCTGGAAAGCAGGATTTTTTTGAGAACAGAACAAAAGAGAGTGGAGGGGGTTCTAGGTTGTGTCTGTGCCTATAAATGTTCTGTTTCTTTGGCAATGTTAACTCATTTCTTCAAGTAGTAGCATCAGCTTTCCTAGGTAAAGCTGTATTTTAGAGCACTTAGGGGTTTTTTGCATATTGGCACACATCAGCTCTTGTTGTGTCCAAAAACTAGTATGCTTCTCTTTTGGGAGCTTATTTTCCTGCAGCTTCACTCATCTGTAGACTGACAGACTAGCTGTGTTCAGGAAGAGCAGATCCAGACTACAGGGATGCAGTACTTCTGCTCCTAAGAATTTGCTTTGGGATACAGAAACAAGACATGAGTAAATTGTGTGGTGCTGAATACTTGTAAATCTGTTTCCTGTTTTATACTGACAACACACACTTACATACAGGTCCTTCTCCCTTCTCTGGATTTCTAGATGTGATTCCATTGTAAAAATATGAGTTACTACTTCATGCAGATGGGTAAACTAAAACTATGCTACTTCCCTGGAAAAAGATCATTTGTAATTTGGTCTGTGTGAAGCTCCCCAGATAACCTGTTTTTTGTAACATATTATAATTTCCCCTCTCTCCATACCCCATTTCCCTCCCATTTCCCACTGATTCCTCTTCACTGTTTCCACTTATTTCTAAATTGTGATGAATTGCACAGAATGGACAAATCAAACCAAGCAGTGATTCTGATGATGTCTGTCAAGTCAAGGGCAGTTGACTTCTTACCTACAACCACACCATTAGACATCCCTGGCTTGAACGGCGTAAGGGCGCAAGAAGCATCAGACAGCGGCATGCTGATGGCAAGAGCAAAAAGGCATACCAAGATGGTTTTCTGAACAAGAAAACAGAATTCATATCAATCCTTAAGTAACTATTAAGATGTCTTGATGATAAATAACAGGAAAATACACTGTGGTTTCAAATCAAAATCCAACTGTCTTTTGCAGCTTTAACATACACTTTAACATACTTATCAGGAACACTGAACCATTTTGAAGAAGCAGAGGCAGAGCATCACATGGGAGGGGAAAAAATGTCTGTCTTTCCTGTTAAAATCAAGCATTGACTGCTAGACCCAGATACTGTTAGTGAAAAATATGCGTTCTATTCCTTTTCAATCCCCATTAATTTTTCTTGTCCTTTTTTTCTCTATAGGTTTGGTCACCAACTGTTTCTTCCACTAACCTCACTTATAGTTGCAAAAACTTCTTTACTGCAGTCTGAAGAACTACAGAATGTTTCAGCCTAATATTGAAGGATTAGGAACAAATGAAATAACTTTAGCTGAAGCTGCATACTCAAGTCTTGGCTCTGTACCTTACTTGCAGGTGTCACTTACAACCTAGATTATTCTATATTCTGTGACTTTTGTCTGTGGGTTTTTTCTGTAAGTTCAGCTGAAGTTTCTCAGCTAGTGGCTTATCCTTCAGTATTAGTTTGAAATGTCTGAAGGGCTCCCTTTGGGGATATGAAGGAAATAAGTGCAAGAATTCTAGGATGGAATTAGGCTGAAGATCTCGGTAGGAGAAGAAAAGTAGAGCAGGAATAAACAATCGCATACACATACTGTACATAAGTGTGGTTTTTTGGCCGGAGTAGGGCTGGTGACTTATAAAAGGAAGTCATCCCTGACACATGAGAGGAGGCAAATCTAGCATTTTATTTTGCAGAAGAGAGGTTAAAATACACAAAACTGCAACAGAGTGGCAAAGGAGTAAAAAATTAAGATACCTTTTTTCTGAGTTCCACAAAGTGTTCAGATATTATCCAGACTTTTCACCCCAAGTTCTTACCTGCCTTTGCCTCTCTTTGACTCTTGCTCTCATAACACAGAATTTATACATTCTCCAAGTTGCTTAGATTGCCAAATACTGAGATAAATCCAACAGAAACTCCTTTAAAATCTATAGCAACATACCGTATTCTTTTACAGTACAAGATGTAAGGACTCACCATGCTTGCACAATTATGAGACTTCCAGGAAGGAGATGGACTGTACAAAGCTCATCTTCTCAGAGAACTTATGTAGAGAGGGAATTTGTGATAACAGCCCTTGAGCAAACTGACTGTGCATGTCTAGCACCAATGAAGTTTCTGCAAAATGACCTCATGGGGTGGACATTATTAAGATGAGGCAATTACATACAGGAAGAAAGGTTTGTTCTAACAGACAGTGGAGAAATAGGTGTGGCTTTTGTGCCGCACCAGATTCGGGAGGCAGTTACAGGAAGCACTTTTCAGGTGTAGAAGGAATATTTAGCACTTGCCCTGAGAAAACCATTAGAGACATGATGATTGTCATGCACAACGAAATTGCATGCTTAGTTTGAACCATCTAGGGTTTAAAAAATGGGTCCTAGATAACCATTTTCTTCTGTGTTCAGCTTTCCATCATGTAGAAGATCCATATGCTCAGGTCCTCTATGGAGAAATAGGCATTTTATATTCTATTTCTTAATTCTTATAGCCAGTGAGAAACTGTCCCTTTTCTGCAGAGGCTGCCACACTTTCCAAGTGCTTAGGACAGTGATTTGATAGCAAAGAGGTCCAGTATGGTCCCCTTTTGCTTAGCTTTCACCCACTAGGTTCAAGTATTTCAAACTATGTGGCCCTTCTTGGTGACGAAGTCTATCCCTTATTACCAGAGCTGCACAGCTGCAATACCTGAATTAATTACTCTGACTGCGTAATTGTGACTTTTTGTGTGGTTTTGGGAGCAAAGGCTGAACTCCAAGTCGGGTTGGCTACTCCATGTCTTCTACCCAAACTCCAGAGCTGAGAGCTAGCTCAGGAAGTCCATGGGAGAAGGCCAGAATTAGTGCAATGCAGGTCACAGTGAGACCACTACTCCCAGAGACATTGTAGCTGGCTTTCAGCTCAGCAGGTTGGGTAAATTGGTTTTTCCTCAGTTACTAGACCATCACTCTTCTGGATGACAGAAAAGAGATGAAGTGCTTGCAGGTGTTCATAGGTTTGATAAAGCTGCCACAATCAGCCTGTCACTTTTAAGTTAGACTTGGCAATGCTGATGTATTCCCTGCCCTAAAATGGACAGTAACTAGCATGCCCTTGACACCTAATCAGTGGACATGTCAGCCCTGGGAATTTTTTTATGGAAATCAACAGAGCCCACATATCCCCTTTGAATCTCCCAGGAGTATGTATGAAGCCGATTGAACAGCATCATTGTGCTTTGGGATACTGTCAGTGTTTCAGACCATGTGCATTTTCCAATGAAAGGAGGAGGGAAAGGCACAGTAGGATAGCAAAGTATTGCACCCTGATCCTAGGCCAAAGCTGCCTTTTGTGTTGGTTGCAGCAAAGATGGAGAGAGTTCAGAGTCTCCCTTCTCATGTCCTGCTCCTATGCTGCCTAACCTAATTGATGTACATCTGTGGGATGCCTAAGGATGTGCCCTAGCTTTGCATGCTGGCTCTTCAAAACCTTTAGGTACTGAGAAGTAACAGTTTGCTCTTGGCTAATGATACTGTGGGAAGTAGCACAGAACCCTGCTCAAGGTATTGGCTCCCCCATGTCCTCAAAGGTGATCCAGAACAAATGTTCCATGATATTTTGGAATAAAAGGACCATTAAATTGCACTGCACTTATTCTGTTAAAATTACTGAGCTATTTAATTCTTTTTCTTCTTGCGTGTTGTGTACTTGGCATGCAATATTTTGTTTGTCAGGCACCCTGCAGCAGTTCTTGTATGTGAATAAAAATTTCCAGTCACATGAAAATTTGTGGTGCTGGTGTACTGGAGTGAAATTTAAGGAATTTGTTACGGCCAAAATGAAAGAAAAAACAACTTGCTGGGTTGGTGTTGAGTGACAGAGGATGTGCTTGTTGCTCAACTCTGATAAAACTAAAAAAATCCAACCAACACGCTTGTGTATTTCCTTTGCCAATTTTTCAGACTGCTCAGCTGCTCCCATTGCAGGACTTCCCCCTGTTTTCTAGGTGCAAGCTATGCAGAGAGCTATGCATGCTATGGAGGAAACTTGCAAACAGTTTTCTTTGGACCACAGCAGAGAGTGACCTGCCTAAGCCTGAGCAGTGTTAAGGGACAATGAAGAAGCCTTTTGCATGATCTGTGAATTCAGAGAAACCCTAACAAAATGCTGTGGTGCTGAAACTACTCACAGCAGCAAACTCTATGCAGATAGTCCATCCATGTATTGATTATTGGGGTCATTTGTGACCTACGCAACATTACATTTCTTTATGTTGTTCATGTATAGGACGATAGGTGCCCTGCTTGGGTGGGAAACAGGTACCTCTAACAGCTGTAGCTCTGTTGAAATTTTACATTGGCTTCCCAACCAGTTAATTTCTTACTGAAAACATTCTAAGAATATCATTGCTCTGCCCATTTCTGTGCCTCCTTTCCACTTATGCTGATGGATAGTGTATCCTCTTTCTTCCTAAGGCAGGGAGAAGTCTTGGAGCCTTTCTTGAAGATTTACCTTGCTATTTTACTCTAGTCATTCTTCAGCTGGAGTTTCTGGTTGCATCTCACTGGTAACAACAGAGATAATCAGAGTAATTCAAGATGACCAGCCTGGGTTTTTCTGTGTGTTTTAGTGCAAGGCAATCAAGAGAGAAATACAGCATGATTTCAGAGCAGTAATGTTATTAAAACAGCCCAATAAACCAGCTAATACCTATGGACAGCTAAAAGCCAGAAGAGGTGCGCTAAAATGAACGCAGTCCAAGAACCTTGTTTCTTAGGCCAGCATTTCAGTACTACTCTCACATTCTTGAGAGGGATCAGCTTTCTGTGTGGGAGAGTAAGTACAGGACACATTACAGCAGTTTGTGTATCCAGTCACTTAAACCAGTAGTTGAGACGGAAGTTGATTATCAATACTATTGAGAGGAAGCATGAGTTATATCAGCTCACAGATCATAAGTAAGCATGATTTTACAAATAAAGTCTTCTTGACATTAAACTGACAATGCTACGTATAATGTACTTTGGCTTTATTAAAGTCTGTCACATTTGTGTGTGAGAAAGGGCAACTGTGTTTAGGAAAGGCACAAGCAAACAGCACTAAAATACACAGTGCACTATTTGCACAAGAACATATTGTAAAGGTGGTAGAAGGATGTTTTATCTTGGTGGGGACACTTTTCTTAAGTCTGAGGTTCATATACCCACAAACCTCAAAGCCTATGCCCTCAGATCTCTCCCAGCATAGGAATTATCAAAGAATTGTATTAATTTTATAGCAAGGTACACAGGCAGTGCGAGTGATTTGTCCCAGGTTAACAGGTGGCAGAGCAGAAATTTGAATTGAGATCACAATTCAAGATGCGATGCCCAAGCTTGAGTCAATAATATTTCTTCTCTCATCTGAACACACCTGTCTTCTTCTATATGCAGCCAAGTGCCCATCCATGAGTCCAATTTCAGTTTTAATTCAATGCAGTCTCAGTGGGATGAGAAACACTTAATTTTTTATCTTGGTGCAAATGCATTTTTAAAACATGGGATAATTTCTCAGCTGGCCTGAAAAATCCTTTGAGATCATGATCCCAGGATGAAGGATCAGTGCTAAGTAAGGGACACAGAGCCAGACAAAAAGATCTAAAGAGCCAGCCAAAAATGCCAGGCCATTTGTAACGAGGAGACCTCCATCTCTGAAGTGTGGGTAGAACTGAGGGAGGTGGCCACCGGTGCTGTACCAGCAAGAACAAAAGTCCAGAGGCAGTAAATCAAAATGAATAGGACTGGCAGATTCAGCCAAAAAGGTATCTCCAGCTTACGGAAAATGCCAAATATCCTGCACTTCTAACTTCCATCTCAAGGTGTGTAGTAACAGAAAGATCTTAGAAATCTTCAGTGAACCAGAAAAATGACAGAAAGGTTTATTCCACAAATTAAAAAAACCGCAGTGACTCCAAACACAGCTTGTTATCTTGACCCTGCAGCTGTTTAAGCAATTGAAGACCATATGTCTATGAAAAAGACTTTTTGTGGACCCGTGACTGAAGGAATTAGCTATAGGAAGGGTGGCAGGTGAGAGCGTTGCTGTAGTTCCATCCACTAGTGCCTCTGGTTTTATGGAACTTACATGGTGCAACAGTGGACCCTGCTCTGGCCACACTGGCACTGGAAGCATGCCTTTGGTCCTCCAAGAGGTAGCAAATTTATCTGGTCTTTCATCATGAACACAAGCTGCACATGCGTGCACAAAATGAAAGGAGGCTTAACTTCAATTTTATACGACCAGTTACTTAGTTCAGCATCCTTTGGACTTATTTCTGGGGAAATTCAGTTAATTTTGTGTATATCCCACCTACACTGTACTTCAGCTCTATTTAGAGAGTATGAGCTTTTCTCCATTTTCTAAACCTGTTAGTTACTGATTCCATGAAGACTAAATGCCATGGTTGGAAGTTATTGCTGCAGGACTCAGAACAGATGGGGATGGGGAGGGCAACCACAGAATGCTTCAGCCAAATCCAAAGACTATCTTGGCTTTTGGGACCTCTTCTCTTTTTTCTTTGTTTTCCACTGTAACGTGTAAAATCCTGCTTCCTGCCATTTTTTGTCCTACACCCTTTCTGTCTGACTGAGATGGGCAGCAACTAGAACAGAACACCATGAGAGATTTTTGTGACTTGTATCTCTGACAGGTTTCACCAGAATTACACTTGGGCTGTTTAGTTTGTAATAACAGTATGCACTATGCAGTGGTGTGAGGAAGTAAGCCCAGGAAACCCTCCAGTAAAACCCCCACAATGTCTTGGAATACTTCTTGAAAGTAATTTATCATTTTCTGAGAGCAAACTTGAGCTAGGAGAATTGCTCTCCCCCTCTTCGAGAAAGCAAAAAGAAATTACTGCCTGGAAGGGTAGAAAATGCAACAAATTCCATGTAATTTCTTTTCACAAAATTACAGCTAGCATTTTATTTTTGAAATCCTTAAAATGTGAAATATGCTTCAGATTAAATACATGTGTGGTATTGCCATGTTTCTCTGATCATATACATGTCAACATATTGAATTTGAGTGCTATAAAATCTTAAGAATCTGAAATTTGGACTTACACTGACAATAATGGGTTGTTTCTAAGGGGATTTTTGTATGGCATAACCTGTGGACATAAAAATGGCAAAAACTTATTCTCCAGTGTCTTCCCAACACAAAAATATTTCTCATTTGGAGAGGAAGTACTGTTGGGATTTCTGAGGAAGTCACCAAAATTCAACAAGTTTTTCTTTAATCTCATTGCTGTGAAGGATGGAAAACAGAACTGGTACCCCCCTGTTTCTGCCCTACACATTTCATTAATTTTTGGTGGTATGTAAATAATGAAAAGAATTCAAAACAGAGGATGAGTGATGTATTAGCCTGCTTTCCTGCAGATGGATAATCTCATGAATAAAAAATCCCGAACCAGTAAAAATTACCTGTGGCAATGTTGTTGAGCATTTCTCCACTCAGAGCAAGGGAGATTATTGCTAAATTAGTTTTACTGGGGGGAAAGAGGGGGCGGTGGGGGGGGGAAGAAAGGCAGTTTCAGTATTGCCAGCTACTTTGGTAATAGGAAAACAAATACAATTGCACATTGACACTAAAAAGTCTATTTTTATAGACTATATGCAATAGACTATATATAATAATATAGGTTTATATGCAATTTCTGGGTCTCAGTGAATTCACACAGTCTATTCTCTGGAGCCTCTGGGACAAGGCTCTACATTTCCTTGGTCTGATAAACCCATCAGAATTCATTTTCTTTCTTCTCCAGTGTCAGCTCTTGTTTGTGCTGAGATGTTCAGATTCTGCTTCAAGTACAGGTGGTGGAGGAGGTGCCCTTGCAGTGGAAGATGGGCTTCCCCACCCACAGATAACTTCTGGAAGGATGTGCTAATCACGACTGTCAAATATGCTGATTCTTCCCAGTCCCATAACCTTAAAGAATATATTCTCGTGAGATTCAAAGCCTGTGCTAGATTTCTTTTTTTGGTCATTCACACTTTTACTGGGGCTCTCAGCAAATCAGAAATCTTCTTGCACTAAGAAAGTCATCTTCATCTGTAACAAAACTGGCGCCCAGATTCTACAGAAACTCTTGGGACTTTACAGGCAATAAGGCTCTAATTTAAAAAAAAATAAATACATGTCCAAAAAAGGAAACTAGTAGAATGAAATCCTACTTAATTTAAAAGTTTACTTAGCAACTTTAAATCACTTAAAACATGAAGTCTTAACAACTAATATTAAGAACTTGAATATGACCTTTTGATAGAAATGGGACAATTTATCTGATTATGCATCATGTAAGCTGAATTAGAACAATTAGGAGGTTGGAAGTGAGCTACTGAAGTCCTCTCTTTTATGAGATTTTTCCCATGTCATCGTGCTTCTCTGTGATGGAAAAGCATCTGTTGCAGGAAGAGGAATTCCACAGTGCAAAGATTTGGAGCAGGTGTTAGCCCACACGGATCTGGGGAAAACAGTGCTTTGAGGGGTCATTCTTCTCCACCACATCATAGTCACAGCGCTTTTTGTTGAGAATGATTTTACATTTCTCTTTGTCGTAAGAAACAGGAGTACCATAGCTGTCAGTGGCAAAGGGAAAGCAAGTATTAGCTTGAGATCTTTCACTAGCTCTGTGACATGGGTGAGGAA
>VZTI01003566.1:1831-32299 GCA_013397865.1 Struthidea cinerea
GGTGCAGGGTGGTGCAAGCCAGCGCTGCTCCCCCCGCTCCCCACGGCCGCTCACCCCTCCCCAGAGCCGGGCAGGCCCTGATCCCTCCCCAGTCACCCGGATGCCCCCACAGCCACCCCCGGCAGCCCCCGGCCCGCCCNCCCCCATGGGGGGGACAGCAGGTCAGATGTGCCTTTCCATGGGGCCCCGCTGAGGGTTGGTGTCTGGTCCTCCGTTCGCTGCCTCCAGCGCTGATACCCCAAAGCTCTCGGCCTGTTCCTCCCACCAGCCAGCGATCCCAGCACCTGTGGGATCCTTACAGCTTTCCCTGATTTGTCATGTGTTATGTTCTCAATAAATCACATAAAATGAGCAGTTGCAAACAAGCTCTGGGTAATTCTTGTGTAAAATGCAGAGATTAAAAAGCCCTTTCCTCATTGCCTTCCTCGCAGCAACCGCCGTCCCCCCCCCCGAGGGATGCAACCTGCCCGCCCAGCCGGATGGCACCAGGAACATCCACAGGGAAACTCCAGCGCTGGGAATCCAAAGCAACACAAAAACTGGGAGTATAAACCTGGGAACGTCTTGCCTCAACACGCTGGGGCTTTCACAACCTGCTTGGCCCGTGCACAGCGGCTACAGTGGCTGCAGCGCCGCAGAAAATCAACCCCAGCTCTCCCTGCAGCTCCAGCAAATTGTAGCCTGGTGCAGGAGTAGGTAACAGGCTGAAGGAAATTCCCAGTTTGGGAAGCACAGTCTCACATCCAGGCTGGAAGTGCAGTGGCTGCTCTTCCTCCCCCGACTGCTCCTGGGTCCCCACGGGGCAGAAGCTGGACGGGTTCGTCATCGGTGACGCTTCTCCGGCCACCACCAGGTTTGTCAGCTGTGACAAATAGGGACGAGGGTGGTATGATGGTCCTATCCTCACTCCATGCCTGTGTTCCTGCCCTGGGAATCACAGCGCTGCTGCCTCGGGCTGGGCACTGAGAAAGAGCCAAAGTTGGACCATGAGGGTCCTGCTGGGGCTCTGTCCTGTCCTAACCCTTGCCGAGCTGTTCCCAGGGGTTTTATCCTCCAACCAGCCAATCCCCATGCCATGCCACCGGCTTTCCTGCTCCTGGGCTGCCTCTGGGCCCAGCTTGCACTTGGCTCTGGGTGGAAAGCAGGAGCTGTGTGGGAGGAGAGCGCTGTACCCACAGCAGTCCTTGGACCCACCGTGCCACCAGAGCCCCCGTGTCCCCAGGGTGGAGGGTGACTGGCACAGCACTCGTGCTTGGAAAATGACTGGCTCCGAGTCCAGGCCTTGAGTCACCGCTCACGCTGCCGTCGTGGGCTGTTGTTTTCCATCCCAGAGCACGGGCAGTGACCTGCTGTTTATTTATAACTCGCAGAGCGTCGCTTCTTGGGAGACTGAGGAGCCGAGCTCTGGGACAGGGGCTCTGCTCTGCTGGCAGGAGCCTTGATTCCAGCTGTTCCCAGGGAATCTGGCTGGTTTGCAGCAGTTTGGGAAATCAGCAGCTCTGCCCTCGCACCATGGCTCTCCTCCTGGGTAGGTCGGACTCCCTGGCTGAGGTTGTTCCTCACTTGTTTGCTTTGCTTTGTTTCACCCCCGGGAGCTGCCGGGGTGGTGACTGCTGGGAAACCTGGTGGGTTTTCTCTGCTGTAGCTGTGCTTGTCTCTGTGTTTGCACATCCATCCCATCTCTTGTCTTCCAAGATCACGGTGAACAGCCGTGGCTTTCCAGGATCCGCCTGGAAGTGCTCCAGAGCTCTCTGGTTCTTTCTAGACCCAGCGCCAGGGCTGCTGTTCTGATTTCCCTGTGTTTCACCCAAGATTTTGTTAGGTGAAATCTGCCTCAGAGCTGCTTCCTTGCACTCATTATTCAGGAAAATGCTGTCCCAACAGAAGTGGTGCCGTGTGGATTCATGGCACTGGAACAAACTGGTTGGACTGGTCGTGGTGGGAGTGGAGAGTCCTATGGTGAAGGCGGTGGGTTGTCCTGCTCAGCTCTTGCCTCCTGCAGGCACTGGGAGAGGTGATGCTGGCAAAGGAGAGTGTTTGGAGGGAATAATTCTCACTTTGTAAAACTTAGACCAGGTCTTTGTAAAACTCAGATA
Source organism: Struthidea cinerea (assembly GCA_013397865.1). Taxonomy (NCBI): domain Eukaryota; kingdom Metazoa; phylum Chordata; class Aves; order Passeriformes; family Corcoracidae; genus Struthidea; species Struthidea cinerea. The sequence continues at coordinate 3,928 of VZTI01003566.1, forward strand.
AAGTCTTTGCAAAACCTCTGCTGTCACCCCTTTCCCTGTGATCAGCTCAGGACTCCAGGGTGGTCCTGGAGCTGGAACACCTGTGCTGCCTCGCTGGGCATGAGAAATGCCACCCTGTGTCTCCCCTTGGGTCTCCCCCCCTCGGGTCTCCCCTTCAGATCTCCCACCCTCGGGTCTCTCACCCTTGAGTCTCCTCCCACACCTGGGTCTCCTCTCACTCTTGGATCTCCTCCCCTCGGATCTCCCATCCGTGGGTCTCCCACCCGCAGTGTCTCAGGGATGATGTGTCTCTTGTCCTCAGGGAGGTGGTGGGGAAAGGGGCAGAGGCTTGCCAGCCCTGAGGAACCTCCCGGGTGGAGGGCAGAGATGGGGGTGGCTCCCTGCGGTCCTTGTCAACCACTGCTGCCACTTCAGGGGCCCTTCGCTCCCCCAACCCCCCCAGCAGCCCCTGAACCAGAGGTTAACTGTCCTGTAATCCCTGTGCTTCCTCCAGTTCTGTGTTGCAACACAAGGAGAGGAAATCTTATGACAAGTCACAGCAAAGCCAGTTTCGTTTTCTCTGAAATCGTCTGTGAACCCTGGAAACACTGAGGGTCCGTGCTGGGTTTGGCCCCAAGGAGCTCTTGTCCTACTGATCTCAGCAGGGCCAGCTGGGGTGGTACCTGCACAGGATGCTCCAGGTCTAGGATGTTCCTGGTCTGGGATGCTCCGGATTTGGGCTGCTCCAGACTTGGGCTACTCTGGGTTTAAACTGTTCCAGATCTGGGCTGCTCCAAACTTGGGCTGCTCTGGGTTTGGGCCACTCCAGATTTGGGTCATTCTGGGTTTAAACTGCTCCTGATTTGGACACTGCTGCCTTCAGGACTGGCTGTGGCCATGTAGGAGCTGCTCAGCAAACTGTGGTTCTGCCCAGGCTTGGCAGGAGAGGGGCAGGTTGATGCTGTCAGCTCTGCTCAGGGAGAGCTCTGGGGATTTTGTGTAGGCTTGCAAATAAAACCTGAGACATCAATGCCATTCCAAGCTTGTTGTCTGCTGGAGGCAGATCCAACCCTGCGGCCAACAGCTGGGCTCTCCTTCTCATTTGGATGGCAAGTGATTCCAGCTTCAGGGAATAGCTCGATAGGACAAGGTGGAATGGTTTCACACTGACAGAGGAGAGGATTAGATGGGATATTGGGAAGAAATTCTTCCCTATGAGGGTGGGGAGGCCCTGGCACAGGGTGCCCAGCCTGGATCCCTGGAAGTGTCCAAGGCCAGGCTGGACAGGGCTTGGAGCAGCCTGGGACAGTGGAAGGTGTCCCTGCCCATGGCAGGAGGGGCACTGGGTGATCCTTAAGGTCCCTTCCAGCCCAAACCATGTGGAATTCTATAAATACATTCCTTCTCCAGCCTCTCATATCCTTAGGAAGCTGTGAGCAGTAGCAGGTGCTGGAGCAGCTCTCGGACCCCTTTCCATGCCAGGCCCTGCCGTGTTTGGTGAGGGATCCAGTCATGGGGTAAGGGATCCAGCTGTGTCTGGGGAGGGATCCAGCCATGGTTGGTGAGGGATCCAGCCGTGCCATGGATGTCCTGGTGACACCACATGCTCTGCTCAGAGGCTCCAGGCACAGCTGGGTTTCACAGACAGCTCTGAGGAAGGAGCAGGGCAGGAAGCCAAGAGTCAGAAGTCAAAGGTCTCATGTTGTCTGCAACCCTGCAGTGGCAGATGACCCGGCCAGGCTGCCCAGACTGCTCAGATCAGGTTTTTCCAGGGTTTTCCGTAGCAGGAGGGCACTGATTTTTCTCTGTCTCCCACCAAAGCAGCAGAGCAGTCCTGGCACCCCCTGGCATGGGGAGATCCTGGGGTTCATGGGGTTCATGGAGAGCCAGAAGCCTTCCGGTGCTTAGAGGGACTTTTAAAAAATATGGAGAGGGCTTTACGTGGGCAGACAGTGACAGGACAAGGGAGAATGGGTTTAAACTGAAAGTGGAGATTTAGATTGGATATTGGAAAGAAATTCCTCCTGTGAGGGTGGGGAGGCCCTGGCACAGGGTGCCCAGAGCAGCTGGACATTGGGGCTTGGAGCAACCTGGGACAATGAAGGTGTCCCTGCCCATGGCAGGGGTGGCACTGGGTAGGCTTTAAGGTCCTTTCCAACCCAGGCCATCCTGGCATTCCATGATTCTTTCCCAGCCAGCTCTGTGCTGATAGGGTCTGTCACAGCTAGGTTTGGAGCAGTATCACTCCTCCGGGATGTGACACAGATCTGAACTGCTGTTACCTCTCCCCAGGCTCTGCTGGGGGGGGTCACACCCCTTGTCCAGGCCACCTTATGCCACTCCCATGGTTTTGGGGTGCCTTTTTCAGGCTCAGACATTCCAGGTGGCACAGGGACAAGGGCAGCAGTCCCTGGTCATGCCTGTGGCACTGCTGGCCAGACCTGCCTGGCAGCTGCCCCAGCCTGGGGGCTGCCTGAGGGCCTCTCCCAGGGGTTCATTACTCCCTCCTGGTCTCTTGGCCCTGCTCTATTTTGCCTGAAACACTCCTGGTCCCTGGGAATCGTCCCTGGGAATCGTCCCTGGGAACCACGGTACCTTTCCAGGTCAGTCACTCCCAGATCAGATCCCACACTGCCCTGGCCATGTGCACCTGCAGAATGCCTCAGGGCAGGATCCATCCCTTTTGGGTGTCACCAGGAGCCCTTTCCCTGGCAGGTGAGTGGGGTGGGACCCCTGGGTGCTCAGCCATGCCCTCCTTGTCCCACAGGTGACATGTGAAGGCAGCGCGGGGAGCAGCAGCAGTGGAGATGCATTCCAGCCACCCTGAGGACCCCAAGGAAGCCATCCAGGTGAGCCAGACACCCCAGTGCTCCCCAGACAGCTCCCGGGGCAACTCCAGGCACTGCTGGGGACAGGTAGGACTTGTGGGTGCCGCCAGCTGGGATTAGGATGGTTTATATTGGGATTGGGAAGGGATCCTTGGTGGTTTGTCTGGGTTGGGGATTAAAGGAAATAAGGGGTGTGTGGGTTAAATCACATCTTGGCCTTTGCAAGACCCCATGTGGGGCAGGAAAGGTGCTCACTCTGATACCTGGATGAAGGAGTGTTTTCCTCCCTGCAGTTTGGGGTCTCTTCACCCAATTTTGGGAGTCTAAACCCATTCAACAAGCAAAGTTCAACACCAACAGTTAAACCCAAGTGTTTAATTCATCCCATGGATGAATCCGTGCATGACTGATAAAATCATCTGCACTCTTTAACCTTCTCAGCCCTCAGTGCTCCTTCCTTGGGGCAGCAGGCATGGGGGGCAGCTGGAAAACAGCACCCCAAATAAGGGACACACTCCCCTGGCTGTTGCCTTTGAGCTACAGCTGCTGGGAATCTTATTTAGATGCTGAAAAAAATATCCCAGGCTGGAAATTTAATATGGGTTTGTGCAGCCAACCCAGGCTCGAGTCAAAATCTGCACAGCCCTGCTCAGGGAACATTCAGCATTTGCTGGGAGGTGAAACATGGATTGTTTGGTTGGAATCTGAGGAGGAATTTGTGGTGTTTTCCAAGTGCCTGCTGAGAAACACAACCGTGATTTAAAATAAGGTTGGTTGAGACACCCGGGCTCAGCTGCTTTAGGAAAAATCCTCTCCACCAGCATGAAATTGTTAAATTCACCAAACTTGCTGCTTTTGACTGGTGGAAGAGGAAGTAAAGCTGCTGGAAGGCAAAATTCCCACGTCCCAGCTTCAGCAGCCATTGAGTGTCTCTGAGGGCAGCAGCTAAACCCCAGTGTCCTTCCAAACCCCGCTGTTTTGGGGGCCCGTCCCCGGAGGGTTTACCCAGCACAGTCGCTGAGGTCGATGACTTTGATTTCTGCTGCTGGCTCCGTGTCACATGTCACATGCTGCTTGGGCTGACCTGCATGAGCTCAGGGGATGTGTTCCCTCCTCTGAGTTTCTCCTTTCTCACCCACACTTAATCCTCATGTTTCCCCCAAAGGAGTGCCTGGAAAGAACCAATTCCTTTTTTTCCCATCCCCTTAAGCCATTTGCTGTCTGCAGAGGAAGCACCACACGCTCTAAAGGCAACCCCAGTTCTGAAACACCAGCTAAAATTGCATAAATTATTATTTTTATACCAAAATAAGCCGGATTCCAGGAGCGTGAGTCCCCAGCTTGACCGGTTCAGCTGCTGCAAAGGGCAAGGATGAGGCAGGAGTGGTGTGGTGCTTCACTGTGGATAAGCCTGACTGGTTTTTGAGATCTTTTACATTAAATCCTTCTTAATACTTTCACTTTTATAATCCCAACCTGCACCTCCTGTCTTGCAGCTGATCAAGAAGCAACTGGTGAATGCCATCAAGGCTCTGCAGAAGCAGTACGTGAGCTCGGACGCCGTGGTTACCAGCGATGACGGCAACGCCAACACGCTCTGCAGCGCCCTGGAAGCTGTGTTTGTGCATGGGCTGAAGGCAAAGCACATCAAGGCAGAGAGTGGGGGGAAAGGGAAGAAATCAGGGGGTCGGGGCCCCCTTCCCCAGCCGGTCTTTTGGGGCCTGCTGACGAGCATCACGCACCGGTGAGTGGCTCTTGCTGCTGACAGGGATTCGCACGCTCAGGTTTATCCCTTCTTTTGGTGCCGTCAGATTCGGGGAATGAGGAGGATGGCTCGATGGACAGATGTGTCTCTACACATCTGTGTGCTCAGTCCCCTCAGCTGCAGGGACAGATGCTCTCACAGGGCTTTGGGGGGCTGCTCGGGACCCTGGGAGATGGAGGGAGCAGAGTGAAGCCCCTGCGGTGCCAAGAGGGGCTGAGCCCCTACATCCCCTCTCAGCATGTGCCGGGGGTGAGCTGATGTCCCCAAAAAGTTGAGGATTGAAACTGAAGGCACACCCCTTTCTTACTTATTTCTGGGTGCCAGGCTGGATGTCTGGGCCCCGTGGAACCCCAGTGACCACACTGGTGTCCAGCAGCGGCCGCTTCCAGGATGCACAACACAGGGATCTGGGCTCTCTCCTAACCTGGATCTGCTGGGGCTGGTTGGCCCCATTTCCCCATGTCCCAACCAGCCTTTGAGGAGGTCTTTCCTGAGTGATCACTGTTTACTGGGGTTTTCTGAGCCACTCCCTGAGTCAAGTTCACCCACAGTAAATAACAGCCCACACACAAAGTGTTCTGAAAGCCTCATCCAGCTCCATCACCAACTCCTGAATTATGAAAGAGCAGATGAAAATAACTCTTTCACAAGCTGTGGGGGATATTTTTGTACCCTTTGAAGGTTTTTTCTTCTGTCTTGAGAGACAGATTAAAAAAGAAATCTTACAAAACCTTTGCTCTGATTTTTGAGGTGCGTGCAGTGAGCTGGGAGTGGGGAGGATCAGGGAGCGTGGTGTCGCTGTTGGATTTTAGGGAAGAACAGCTGAATTCAGGAGTTTGGGATTACTTGAGCTCAACCCCAGCCAGGTTGTTTCTTGGGGGCTGCCCCAATAGTTTTCACTGTGTTTTGGCTGCTTTTAAATTTGAAGTGAGGATTTAGACACGTGGTTCTCACCAAGGAGGATCCAGCCAGCACAAACCCCACAAATACACAGGGACAGCATGAATTGTCCCTCTGCATCCTTCCCCTGGGAGATGCCTCCAGTCAGAGAGGGGAGGAGCAGCCAGAGGCACCGCAGAGCTGCCTGGGGTCCTTACCAACATGTTCAGTTTGGGGCATTCAGGAGCCATCTCCCTCCATGGAAAACCACAGTTTCCATGAAGGAGGGAGATTTTCCACAGCCGTTTTTATCCCAGCTCCTGAACTCCCTGCAGCGGAGCAGGTTGGGCAGTGTCTGATGGAGGCTCAGGCCCTCCTGAACCCCACGATGGACCAAAACAGGGCCGCTCACTCCTGTTCTGTTCTTTTTCCTCCTTTTCCAGGAATATTGTCTCGGAGCTGGATCAACTGATGTTTATCAACACGGACGTGGGGCGCTGCCGGGCCTGGCTGCGGCTGGCGCTGAACGACGGCCTCATGGAGTGTTACCTGAAGCTGCTGCTGCGGGACCGGGCCCGGCTGCACGAGTACTACCAAGCCCCAGCTCTGCTCCTGGACGCCGAGGAGTGCGAGTTTCTCCTCTGCTACTTGCAGGGTTTATCGTCCTTGACCTTCGAGCTCTCCTACAAGTCAGCAGTTCTGAACGAGTGGACTGTCACCCCGCTGTCTCTGTCGGGTCTGTGTCCCGTGTCCGAGCTGCTGGAGCCCCTCACGTCCTCAGCCTCCGAACCCCGCAGGAAAGCATCACTGGGCTCCATCTCCCAGTCCTCGGGGTCGGATGAGATCGAGATCCAAGCCCCTGTCCTGCCCATCAGCAAAGCCAGCAGCAAGATCAAGCTCACGTCGTCCTCGCTGAGCCTGAACACCACAAGCTCATCCCAGCTCTCGTCCAGCCTGGGCTCCGACAGCCTCCCCCCGGTGCCCTGCGCCCGCAGCCCCGAGCGCGGCGAGGAGCCGCTGTCCTGTGACTCCGACCTGGGCACGGCCACCGCTGAGGATCTGGACAGGTCCCTGCAGGAGTGAGTCTCTCCCCACATCTCCTCTCCGAAGGGATTTTTGACCCTCTCTGGGCTCTGGTAGTTTTCTCTCTATAGGCAGGAAGGCTTTCTCCCTGTTTGCCTTTAACAAGCTCTTTTTTCCTCCTGGAAGGAGCTTTTGTTCTTTTCACGAACAGCTCGGCACAGCTTGTCGAGACCCTGCTGCCACTGCAGATGAGCTCATGGCCACTGAAGTGTGTGTGTGTCCTCTTTACCAGGGCAGAAACGTCAGAAAAATGCTGCTCCCTGGTTTCAGGAATGTCACATCTTCCTGGCGTACACTGGGGGATGCTCCAGGGCTTTCCACAGGGGGGAAGAAATGAGTTTGGTCACAGGGAAGGGTTGTAATTTGCAGCTTTGGCAGATCATTCAGAGAGGGAGGTTGTTGGTTTGTCATCCTTGTGATTTATTCCTGCCAAGCATCCAGCACAAAGATTTCCAGGGTTATATAAGCTCTGAGTAATCTGTAAATATTTTGCCTGACGCCTTTAGAGTGTGACTCTGAGGGAGCCGAGCCTCAGGGTGATGCCTCTTCCCAGTCTTCAGGAAGAGTTGGAGCTGCAGGCTGTGCTTCCCCATCTATAACAGCATCATTCCCTACTTCCAGGATTTTGCATCTTCCAATGATCCTGGAAGAACCTGCCTTGATTGGATTAAACTCGTGATGGAGACGCTCCTTTGAGTTTTAATCTGAGGCTGGTGTAATTCTGGGGCTGGCAGCGGACTGGGACCACGGGAACAGCCGATCCTCTGGCCAGGCTCCACTGTTAATTGCTCATTAATGAAAACAGTTGGAATTTGGCACATGGTCCAAGGCTGGATTTGTGTCCAGGAGCTGTACATGGGGCTGGGGCTGTGGGGAGCACCCAATGCTGTCCCTCCATCCACCAAATTAAACCCCATTAATGGGTGTAATTGGGAAATGCTCCCTTCGCAGGCAGGGTCCTGCTCTGTGCCGTGGGGCTGGTGCTGCTCTGTGGGGCACAAATCCCACGCTTTTCTGTTGGCACCACTGGGATTTTCCAGGCATACCGTGCTGCCAGCCCACGGAGGCCAGCAGTGATGCTGAACCCCTTTTACGTGGTTACAATGTGCAATAACGGGGGGGTTTTATAGGTTTTGGTTATTGAGCTGCCTTCAAACCCATCACTTTTCCATTTCAAGGGTGTTGTCCGAGTTCAGCAAGGCCAGGCCAAGCCCGGAGGCCCCGGAGGGACGGCTGCTCCCCAGCGTGCTGGGCTGCTCCCCTCGGCCTCCCCGGGGCCCCCCGGTATCGCCCGCCCACCCGGCACCGAGCCGTGGAACGCACCAGGAGCCTCCCCCCAGCAGTGCCAGCTCTGCTCAGACAGGAGACCCCGCGCCCCCCGGGCAGGGGGATGGAGATGCCGGCAGCACATCTGGAATTCCGGCCCCTCGGGATGGTCCAGGCAGAGCAGAGAGCGGCGGCAGCGAGGGCAGCCGGGCAGCCCGCAGCCCCACGGCCCAGTACCTGCTCTCACCCCTGCTGGGCTGTCCGGTAGGTGCCACAGCTCCTTCCCTTCCCTTCTCCTCGGGTTTGCATCCAGTGCTAAAGGGAAATAAAACTGGGGACAGCTCTGATAGGCACTGCTGTTCTAGAATCAGGGAATCCCAGAATGGGTTGGGTTGGAAGCCCATCCAGTGCCACCCCCCTGCCACGGGCAGGGACACCTTCCACTAGACCAGGGTGCTCCAAGCCCCGTCCAACCTGGCCTTGGACACTTCCATGGATAGACTTCTCCAAGCTCCCATCGTCCGTGCTGCTCCCACTTGGCTATCCGTGATGGTTCCACCCCCATGGAGCCGTGGCCATGCAGCTGCTTCAGGAGAAACTGGATCAAAGTCTCTATTCCCTGGTGAAAGAGGCACCAAAGCTTTTGAAGCCCTGCCTGGCCTGTCAGTCACCCCTCTCTAGGAGCAGCTGCAGCAGGAAGTTTGGGGTTTGTTAGGGATGTCTGGAGAGGGGTGAGCTCTCGCACAAATCTGGCCGTGGGCTGTGTGCAAGCGATAAAACAGCCCCGGAGTCGAGGGGACTTTTCTTCATTTATGGTCCACGTAAGAGGAGGGAAAAGGGTTGACTGGACAGGAAACAAAGTCGTTTCCCAGTGGGAAAATCCTCCTGCAGCGCATCTGTTCCCAGAGCAGGATGGCATTCCCGGGTGTTGGGCCTGAGCAGCGGCGGATTTCCCCTGCTGCCAGCGGGAGCTGATCCACGTCCACGAGCTTCTCCTTTTAGGAAACTCTTTGAACAGCCCTGTCCTCTGTGTAATTTGTTACTGACTGTTCCGTCCTGGTTCCCATTGTTTCCATGCTGGTTCCCATCCTTTCCACGCTGGTGAGGGTAGGATACACCTTACACCCCCAGACCATTTCTCCTTTTGCTCTCTATTCCTCTCAGTTCCCTCCCGCTTATCCCGTTTCCGCTGCTTCCTCGTGGCCTGGAGCCAGTTTGACCTAATCTATGTATAACATACTGTGTCAACAGGAAATTCCCCCTGCTCTCCGTGACTCATGGAGCAACCTGCATTCCTGCCCCAGGAGTAATCCAGGAGCCGCCACCCGTGATCCTCTCCCCACAGGGTGGTGACAGCTCTTGTGCTGTCACTTTGGTTGTTATTCAAAATAAAAGGCTCTTGGAAGGCTGGGAAGGGGAGTTGAGAGCACATTCCCATTGGGATGCAGCCCTGGAAGGGTCTAGGAATGCTGCTCCCTTGTGCCAGGGCACTGAGCTTGGTTTTTTTTTTCCTCCTGGTGTTTGCTCGGGGACATTGTCCCAGAACCTTGCTCCTTTCAGGAGGAATTTCTTCATTGAAAGGGTGATCAGGCCTTGGAAGGGGCTGCCCAAGGAGGTGGTGGAGTCCCCATCCCTGGAGCTGTCCAAGGAACGGCTGGACATGGCGCTCAGTGCCCTGGTCTGGCTGCCAAGGTGGGGATTGGGCACAGGATGGACTTGAAGGGCTTTTTTCCCTTAATGATTCTGAGATTCTTGTAGCCAGAAAAGCTCCTGGAGAAGCTACAGCCAGAGTTTATTCAGCTCACAGATCTCATCCCCTCCTGGGATGCAGAGAGACTTCTGCCTTCCCTGCTTTATTTTCCCCTGCACAGCCCAGGCCCCTGTAGCATCCTCTTGTGAGCCACGGGTCTCTGTTTCACCCTGGACACCTCTGTGCCTCTCCCCATCTCTCTCCTTCCTGGTGCTGCTGCTCCAGCTCGTGCCCTTCCATGGCAGGGCTGGAATTTCACCCCTATCAGTAAAACTCCATGGCCCTGTGGTCACTGCAGGGAATGTGCTCTCCTTGCACAATGATTTTAGGGGGAGAGAACAGATTGATTTTGGACTTTATTATCCCACCAGAATACAATCCCAGTATTTTTCAGCTGTGGACACAGTTCCACGGATCATTCTCTGATTGGAGGGAGCAGGGGAACCATCCACCTGGGAATGGCCAGCAGAAAATCAGTCATGGAATGGTTTGGGAAGGAAGGGACCTTAAAACTCATCTCGTTCCCAACCTCCTGCCATGAGCAGGGACACCTTCCATTAAATCCCACACATCAGTGCCTGGGATTTGGGCTGCACAGGAGCAGCCCCCGAGGAGGAGTTGCTGTGGATGTGTGTGTTTGAGGGGCACAGGGTGTTTGATGAGCTTAATAATTCATAATATTTCATTTTTTTAATAGAAGAGCTGGATCTCAGAAGATGATTTCTATAGACCTTCCCCTGGAGAGAGCAGCGGGAGCACGGCCAACACCAACGGGTTTGGGCCAGAGGGGGACAGCGAGGAGCCAGCCCCGGGGCTCATCAGTGCTCTGGACTTGGAGAGGCTCTCAGTGCCATCCTCGGACGCTGGGAAGCCCAAAATGTCCCCAGAACGGGAGCAGAAGGGCTTCAGCGTGGTGCACCGCAGGCAGATGGGTACGTGCCACCTCCTGCTGCCCTCGTGCTCGGGGGCTGTTCCAGGTGGGGATGGGCTGTCTGGGGAGAGCCGCTGGCTGGTGTGAGCTGATGGCAGCACTGGGAGCTACAGAGGGCAGTGGAGCAGCTTCCCAAAGCATTGCTGAGCCCAGGGAGGCTCTGGTGGAAAGCAGTTTAGTGGGAGAGGGTCTGTCCACCCTGCAGGACACCTTTCCTTGATCCCACTTGTTCCCAGCCTCAAAACCCGAATGCAGGTGGGCAGTGATGGAGACCAAGGTCCTGTCAGCTCCTGCCCCAGCCCACCATGTACCAGCACTGGCTCTCACCCCTGCCATGCCTCTGGGTGCTTGCTTTGAGCCCCTCTTGGCTTTTCTCTCCTCAGTGGCTTCCCCATTCTCACTTAAACTGAGCCATCTTTTGCCCCAGGTCTTTCCAACCCTTTCCGGGGGCTGCTGAAGCTGGGCAGCCTGGAGCGGCGGGGAGCCATGGGGATATGGAAGGAGTTTTCCTGCGAGCTGTCCCCGCTGGAGCTGCGGCTCTTCCTGGACCACGAGGACCGCATCTGCGTGGAGAGCTACTCCCTGCTGCGCTGCGAGTCCCTGGCGCTGACCCACTCCGACGGCCGCTTCGAGCTGGTTTTCCTGGGGAAAAAGCTCTTCCTCCGAGCCCCTTCCCAGGACGAGGCCGAGGACTGGATGGACAGGATCCGTGAGGCGCTGCGCAAGTGCCGGCCGCAGCTGGAGGAGGAGGAGGACTGGGAGACTCTGGAGAATTCGGAGGATGGAGGCGAAGCCCAGCCCGTCCAGGGCGATTCCAGTGCTCTCCAGTACAGTGACGTGCCTGGGAGCAGCTTGGACTGGACTGCAGCTCCAGAACCAGAGCTGGATGCGATCAAAGAGGCTGTTCTGTACATGGACGTGGACAAAACCTGGGTCCCGTTTATTTTTTCCCTGTCTCTAGAAACTCTGAAGTGCTTTAAAATCAGGAACAATGACAAAATTTTAAGCAACAGTTACGGCATAGAGACCATCCAGGACATCCTTCCAGACACGAGCCTGGGGGGACCCTCCTTCTTCAAGGTGATCACCTCCAAGGCCGTGCTGAAGCTGCAGGCTGAGAACGCGGAGGAGGCGGCCTCGTGGCGGGAGCTGGTCCGAGAGGTGCTCATGTCCTACCTGGAGAGCGCCGAGGAGGCGCTGACCCTGGGGGGCAGCTTGGATGGGCACTCCCAGGTCGTCCTGAAGAACATCGTGAAGGAGAACGGCTTCTTGTTGCAGTACCTGGTGGCCATCCCCATGGAGAAGGGCCTGGACTCACAGAGCTTCATCTGCGCAGGTACAGAACCATGGAATGGTTTGGGTTGGAAGGGACCTTAAAGCCCACCCAGTCCCACCCCTGCCATGGACAGGGACACCTTCCACCATCCCAGGGTGCTCCAAGCTCTGTCCAAGCTGGCCTTGGACACCCAATGGTCCAGTTGGGTTTTGGACCCAATTGGATGGGGATGGGGCAGCCACAGCTTCTCTGGTTTCCCGGGAATCCCAGCAGCACAAGATGCCCTTGGTGGGGCTTCATGTCCCCAGTCAGGGGCACCTTTGGTGTCCTGTAGGCACAGGGTGAGCCCCCCATGCCGAGCCCCCATCCCTCCCCAGCCCAGTCGAACTGGGATGTTACTGGGCTCCCATTTAAGCTGCTTTCGGTACAGACAGTGGGGAGCTGGGGTTGAAGCAACCTTAGGTGGATCAGGAAGCTCAGGACTCTCTTCCTGGGCATTTTGAGGCCCCAGCCTGTGGGGAAAGTGCAATCTGGAGCAGTTTTTCCAGTAAGGCAGCACGGGAGCAGGGATTGCCATGGGCGTGACGAGCTGATTTTGCAAAACAATCATTTACCCTTCCCCTGACGCCTCTCGGCATGCGGGGAGGTTCTGGTGGCACCTTCACTGACCTCCACAGGAGCTGTAATTTGCTCTTTACCTTGCTAAGTTAATTAAATTTCAGATTTCTCTCCTGCTTCAGTTATATTTCTTGTACCCTCCAGCAGGTTGGTTTTTTTCTTTTAATCTCTCTCCTTTTTTTATATAATTTTTTTTCTGGTCTGTTTGGTCTGTGCCTTCCCTTCCAGGCTCTGTCCTGCATTTTCCACCTCCCCACAGCTGGAAGCAACAAGCCAAAAAGACAAATTCCCAGTTTTTCTGTGTAGGTTTTCTTTAGGGATCTGCCTGCCCTGCTTTCACCCCCCTCCCAGCCTGACACCCAATGCATTCCCTTCCATCTCAGGGTAATGAGCAATAAAGGCTGGGTTTTTCTATTAATTCAGAAAGCAACACGTGATCTTCATTAATATTGGGGGGGGATGAGCTCCAGCTACTTCAGAGTGCAGTGGATGGGGTAATAAAGCCGAGATGGGTTCCCCACTGCTATAATAAAGGGGTTTTTGGGTTAATCCATCCTTGCAGATGAGGGTTGGGTACCCTGTGACAGCAGCAGAAAAGGGCTGAGTGAAGGCAGAATAGTGCAAAGCTCCTGGGGCAGCAGGTGGGATTGAGGTTCTTCCCTAAACCACTGGGATGCTGCCAGAATTCACTTTTCCTTAAAAAAAAACCACAAACAATTGAACCACTTGATGGATAGAAGTGGGTTCAGGGAGAGTTCAGCCTTCTTTTTATGGAGAAAAAGTGAAGCAGCAACTGTTGAACCATCGCAGTCGTAAATCCACGAGGAAGGGGCTGGAGGCCTCGCACTGAACGTCCTACAGGTGCTTTAGGTGGTCTCTACCCCTTCCCAAAACTTCGTTGTCCAATTCTGCTGCCAAAAGTTTCTCCCCCATCCTAGCAGAGGTGGGCAGAGGCTGTGGGCAGCATGGTCCCCTCTCACTCCCTGCTCCCGCAGGCTGCTCCCGGCAGATCGGCTTCTCCTTCGCCAGGCCCAAGCTCTGCGCCTTCTCCGGGCTCTACTACTGCGACAGCTGCCACCGGGACGAGGAGACCGTGATCCCCTCCCGCCTCATCCACAACTGGGATCTGACCAAACGAGGGGTGAGTCCTGGGCTGGGTCCCCGCAGGGAGCAGGGAAACACTCCAGCATCCACTTCCTGAAGGTCCCTCTGGGCATTTCCTGGGCTGGAAGTGCCCACTCCAGACCTCCCTCTGAGCTCGCTCTGGGGCTACTCTTTGGTCTGTATCCACTTGTCCCCTCTGTCTGTGCCCCAGGTGTGCAAGCAGGCCCTGAAGTTCCTCACACAGATCCGCAACCAGCCGCTGATTGACCTGAAGCTGGTCAACGAGAGCCTCTACGAGCACGTGGAGAGGATGGGGCGGATCCTGCGCAGCCGGGAGCAGCTGAAGCTGCTGGGGGATTATCTCATCATGTGCCGCAGCGGCGCCCTGAAGGAGCTCAGCAAGCGGTGAGTCCCTCCTGGGGTGACATTCCCCTCTCTTGGCACCCTGGTGGTCTCCTGGCCCCCTCCTCACTCACCATGGGAGCAGGGAGTGGTGCTGCCAAGGCTCAGGGTGACTTTTCCCTCCATATCATCTGCTCTAAGGAGTTATCCATGTGTTGGCTGGGTCAGCACAATGAGCTGTGACTCAGGAAACACCTTCCTGGCTGAGGAGCTTCTGGCTGGACAGGAAACACCTGGCAAAATAGATGAGATATTTATTTTCTTTTTTTTTTCCCCGCTTTGAAATGCTCTCACGTGATTTCCAGTGGCAGGATTTGGGATGTGAAAATGGGCTCTGCAGTGATTCACTTCAAGAGGCTGCTTCATCCAGGCTCCTCCTTGCTCCAAAGCTGTTGGAGGTGTGGTGGAAACCATCTACCCCCTTCCTTTCTGTGCTTCTTTGCAGGCTTGATCACAGGCATTACCTCCTGGAGTGTCCCCACAAATACAGCGTGGCTGATCTGAGGCAGGTAAGAGCTGTGCATGGTCACAGAATCCCAGAATGGTTTGGGTTGGAAGGGACCTTAAAGACCACCCAGTCCCACCCCTGCCACCCAGTTCCACCTCCCACTAGACCCGGTTGCTCCAAGACCCCTAGCCCAGCTGTAGGGGTTTTCCAGGTGAAAACAGCCCGATGTCTGTGTGGGTGCCACATGCTGCTCCTTCAGCAGGAGGTTCCCAGCAGTTGAGTTTTTCAGTGATTCCCAAGCCAGGAGCCCCATCCTGGCAGGTTGTGGGTGCTGCTCTCAGCCATCCGGGGTCCCAGTGCACGCCAGGCGTGTGGGGTGGGGTTGTTTTGGAGGACAGCCTTGCCTTCAGGTGGCAGCCCAAAGAATGGGTGTGACCCAGCAAACCCCGCGGGGCCGGGCTCCAGGAGCGCTGACCCCTGTGTCCCCCAGATCGCCGACGGCGTCTTTGAGACCTTCCTGCAGTCGCTGCTGCAGTTCGCGTCCCACCACGTCTACAGCTGCGACCTGTGCACCCAGCGCGGCTTCATCTGCCAGATCTGCAACAGCAGCAGCATCATCTTCCCCTTCGAGTTCGACACTACCACCAGGTGAGTGAGCCACCTCTGCCCGTCCCACCGCAGCCAGGACACCCAGGGGCACAGCCAGGACACCCAAGGGCACAGCCTGGCTTCTCCAGGAGCCCCAAACAACCCCTGACTTCTGCTTGGGGTCTGCACTTCCAAGGCATGTGGGGGATTGGAAATGGCTCTGAGGTGGTTGTGCATCCTCGTGATGCCCATGGCCTTGTGGTTCCCATGTCCTGAGCCATGGGAACTGTATTGTGGTGCCCATGTCCTCGTGGGAGCCATGTCTTTGTGTCCCACATTCTTGTGGGAGCTACGTCCTCGTGGTGCCCATGTCCTCGTTGGAGCCACGTCCTCATGGTTCCCCCATCCTTGTGGGACTCATCCTCGCAGTGCCCACATCCTCATGCCCATGTCCTCATGGGACCCATCAGCCCCAGGATCCTCTGAACCAAATCCGGGCTGTTTGGGGCAGGAGAAGACTGTCCTCACAGAGCCAAGATGTCACCAAGAGAGGTGGCTTTGCGGACTGAAGATGCAGAGCCACCAGCACTTTGCTGTCAGCCTGCAAAGGCCTTGCTGGGTGCTGGGTGCCAGGGCAGCCAAGGGGCTGGAGGGAGGAGGAGGAAGAAGAGGAGGAGGAGGAAGGTTCTGCATGTCCCTGTCTTGCTCACCAGGCCAGTGTCTCTCCCATTCAGGGTTGGTCTGACTCCTTGCAGGGGCTGCAGGAGGGAAGGGGATGCAGCAGTGGGACTGTCCTACATCCCTCTGCAGCCGTGGAGGGAAGGACGGACACATGGACACAGAGTTGATGGAATGCTAGAGTGGTTTGGGTTGGAGGGACCTTAAAGCCCATCCAGTGCCACCCCCTGGCAGGGACACCTCCCACTGTCCCAGGGTGCTCCAAGCCCCGTCCAGCCTGGTCTTGGACACTTCCAGGGCTGGGGCAGCCACAGCTTCTCTGGGAGCAGAGATGGAGGGTGGGTAGCCCTGGGAGAGGCTGAGGATGTTCCCAGCAGGAGAGGGGTGACGCTGGCTCTCACTGGGGTTTTCCCCTGCCCACAGAGCTCCCATCCCTCACAGGCAGGGACCTGTCCTGCAGTGGGGTCAGCTGTGGGTCAGGATGCAGCAGCTGGACAGAAGTTGGAATCAGGATGGGGATGGTGCTAGAGGGGAGCTCTTATCCCCACCACCATCAGGGTTTGCTGAAGAAGTCAAACCCTTCCAGGCCAGGAGCTTGCTCCACTGTAGATGGAGAGATCCACATCTTCATGGTTATGTCATAGAATTGTGGAATCATTCAGATTGGAAAAGCCCTGTAAGATCGAGTCCAACCACTCCCCCAGCACTGCCAAGGCCACCACTGACCCCTGTCCCCAAGTGCCACATCCACATGGCTTTTAAATCCCTGCAGGGATGGTGACTCCACAGCCCTGGGCAGCCTGTGCCAGAGGTGGACAACTCTTTCAGTGAAGAAATTTTCCATAATAACCAACCTAAACCTCCCCTGGGGCAACTTGAGGCCATTTCCTCTTGTGCTGTCTTATCCTATTTGGCATTGAGCACAGTCCTGGCAGAGAGATTTCACAGGCTGATGGGCTGTGTGGCCTCGCTTTGCCTGGCAGTCCCTAAAAGTGAGCAGCAACACCCAGAACCTGCAGAAAATACCGAGGATCCGTGGGTGCTCCATGTGTTACAGGGCTGCGAGTGTTTCCGTGGAGGAGGAGCAGCGCTGCTCGCTCCCCTCCCAGCCACGGGGACAGCGCTGAGCTCATTATCGAGGACAACAACATCCCCAGGGGACCGATTTTCCCTGGAAAAAGAGCAGCCGGGCTCTGGAAAGTGCTGGCACGCAGGGCTGAGCTGGCTGGCGGCCGGCCGGGGGTCTCGTGTCCCGTGGAGCCGAGCTCTGAAGTTTGTTGACGTCTTTCTTTTTCACGCTGACGGAGGAGGCTGTGCAGCAGGAAAGCGGCTCAGCCGACATCCTCGCGGAGCTAAACGCGGCTTCCTGCCCCTCTGCCCGCCCCGGGGCCGCCGGGTCACAGCGGCACTCGCTGCAGGATGTGTCTGCAGCGCCTCAAACAATGACCCCGCCAGCGCGGGACCCTCTCCTGCTCCGGCAGCTCGGGGGGAGGTGGAGGCGGGAGATGCCAGTTCTCACTCGGAAGCACACCGGGAAAAACCCGGCTTCCCAAATCCCCCCACACCTGGGGAGCAGCCGCCGCCGCTGCTGATCTGGAGAGGTCACTTGGAAGTGTGCTCCACCGGTGAAATGCGTATTTTCTATCCCAAATCCCTCCTGTCCATGCGCCAGCCTTTCCCTGTCCTGAGTCCCTCAGGGTTTGCGGCTCCTCTCCGGAGCAGGATTTGGCCCCAGCTGTGATGCCGTGGTCCCTTTCCTGGCACTGCCGGCTGTTTCTCCGCCCCTCTCCCACGCATCCTTTGGGGAATTAAGGTGTTCGGTGCTGTTGACACATGGATTGTGCACCAGGTATTTGCACAGGGAAGGTAAATCTGGCTGCCCCGCTGGCATGTGGCTCAGCCACATTTTGCTACCACTGAAGAGTTGGGGATCACAACCCAAAAATTGACCTCAGCCCTCATAGCAGGGACGTTTCTGCTGGTGACTGAGCAGTGAAACTCCTGCCCAAGCTGAGGTCCTTCGCAGGATGTCACATTCCTGCTGCTGCTGAGCCAGATCAGGGAGCTCCGACACGGAGCCACCTGCTCAAGGGCAGCTCCCTCCTGGCCGTCCATCCCTTCCCTGCAGCTCCACTGTCCCCACAGTGTCCCTGCCACGTGCGGGTCCTGCTGTCCGGCTGGGGGTCCCCCACCCCAGCCATGGCCAGCAGAAGGTCCCCAACAGCAATGCTGCCACAGGGGTCGGTGTTGAGGGACCAGGGTCAGGTGCCAAGGGATCACTGTCACAAGGGTCCATGTCCAGGGTTTGGTGTCTCAGGGTTTGTTGTTGCAGGGGTTGTTGTCACACCCTTGAAGCTGCGCTCGCTGCTGGGAGAGCAGGGCACAAACCTCAGCTCAAACCTCACTCCCGTCTCTCTCTCACACATTGGCAGCGCCCACCACGCTCCTTCCGGCCGAGCCGCTGCTCTCGGAGCTGCCGGCGGGGCT
This sequence comes from Struthidea cinerea, assembly GCA_013397865.1. Lineage (NCBI taxonomy): Eukaryota > Metazoa > Chordata > Aves > Passeriformes > Corcoracidae > Struthidea > Struthidea cinerea. The sequence continues at coordinate 22,010 of VZTI01003566.1, forward strand.
GAGGAGCTGCTGGGGTGGATGTTCCGCTCGAGCAGCTGCTCGGGGCTGGGGCTCTGCTCAGCGAGTGCTCAAAACACACCAGGACAGGGAAGTGTCCCCTGGTTCAGTGAGGGAAGTTTGGTCTTCGCTCTGACGTTACCAACACAGTGGATTTGTTTTGTCGCCTCTTTTCCCAGGTGCAGCGAATGCAAAACCGTCTTCCACCGGGACTGCCATGCCCGGGCCCCGTCGTGCCCACGGTGCGAGCGGCGGCAGCGGTACCAGCAGCAGCTGGAGGCCGGCACAGAGCCCAGCCTGTAGCCTGGCACTGCCCTCGACACTGCCCGCGGGGTGGGGATGGCGGGAGGGACAGAGCAGAGCCCCACTGCCTGAGAGCCCGTCCTGCGGCTGGCCCTGCCCTGGGGACAGGGACAGTGTGGGGTGGGTGCTCCTGCCCCACGGAGGGACCCTCTGCCCACCCAGGGCCGAACAAGGGGGGTGGAAAACTCCATCCCCCTTCACACTAACCGGGTGCTGTTCCCTGTCACCCTCCGGGTGCCAATGTCCCCTCCCAGTGGAACCCTGCGGCTCTCCAGGGTGTCATCCCAGAATTCCAGTCAAGGGTGTGGAGAACTGACATTGATCAAAGCTCTAGTTTTTTAGAATGTTCGATACTGAAAACTGGTATTTTTTTACATGGGGGTTTTGCACAACTGGGCTGCTCTGGGTGATGGAGCCGCGCAGGGAGGGGACAAAGTGACACTTGTGCCTTTAGGGACCTGCGCGCCCCAGGGGGACCGTGGGTGCCCCGAGCATCTCCCGCTCAGAGCCCAGCCAGCGCCGTGGCCGCCGGGAAGAGCCAGGGAGAGCCGGGCCGCTCCTCCCTGCCTGCTGCTGCTCATCCTCGGGAGAAATTTTATTTTCCTTTAACCCCTCCCCACGCAAAAATAATTAAAGTCTATTTAACAACAAGTGAAGCGATTTCTGGGTTTGCTTCTCTGCAGTGGGACCAAATCACAGGTTGAACCTGACACGGTGTCTCTGTGGGAAGAGGGTTGGGAACGGGGATGCTGCCTGTCCCTTGTCCTCTGTCCTCCATCCGCCCTGCCCATCCTCCATCCTCCAGGGTTTTGTTTGGGCAACTGGTTGGGGGACCCTTCCCCATTTTCCCTGCCCCGTTTTCCTTCCCGTCTGTTCCCCAGTGGTGTCAGCCTCTCCCACCGTTGTTTTCCCTGCCACTCATGTGCCGGGAGGACTTCGGGTGTGCCCACCAACACAGCGGAACTCCCTGGAGTGTGTGGGGACAAAACCGGGGACAGGACAGCTCCCATGGGGCCCCCCTAATGGGGTCCCCATCCCACTGCCCAGGGAGGCCGTGCCAGATCCGGCAGCAGCGCAGATCCCGGCTGAGCCGCGGGGCTGGGCCCTTCCTGCGGCAGGAACCTCCCGAGGAGCCGTTTCCTCGTCGGGCGGCAGCGGGTCCCCACCGCCAGCGTCCCTTCCCGCCCGCCGAGGGGAGGAAACGCGCCCCACNGGCGCGCACCCGCCCCAGCGCCGGCCGCAGGTGAGAGCGGGGCCCGGGGGCTCTGGGGGCTCGGGGGCTCAGCAGCTTGGGGCTCTGTGGCTTTGGGGTCTCGGGCATGGTGGCAAGGGTGGTGGCGGTGACCCCAGGGCTGTTCCAGCAGGTTGGGGCGGTTTGCGGAGCGGCCGCGTAGGGCTGGAGCTCAGCGGGGACCCCGAGGGAGCTGAGCTGGAGGTCCTCGCCCCAGGAGGGGTTGGGCGCTGCCGTCACCCTTCCCTGCCCCGTGTCCCGCAGGCGGAGGCGCCGGGAGGCCATGGAGGCGGCGGGGCCGGCGGAGGAGGCGCTGGTGCTGGTGGAGTACGGCTTCGAGTACCGCGCCAAGGACGGCACCTTGGTGTCCATCAAACCCAACGAGCGCTATGTCCTGCTCAAACGCACCAACCCGCACTGGTGGCACGTCCGCAGGAGCGGGGACGCCCGGCCCTTCTACATCCCGGCCCAGTACGTCAAGGAGCTGCCGCCCATCGCCGCTCCAGTCCCGCTTGACCCCCCGCCATCGGGACATGCTGCGACAGAGCCGGCCACGCTCGTCCCTCAGCCCCCGCCAGCCTACGAGTATCGGTTCATCGGCGCCGCCGAGCCGGGGGAGCCGGCAGGAGGGTGCCCGGTGCCCCGCAGGGACTCGGTGCTCCAGAGAGACTCGGTGCCCAGGAGGGACTCGGTGTTTCAGAGGGACTCGGTGCCCAGGAGGGACTCACCGCCATCACTCAGCTCTTTTCGGGTCCTCCCGGGGCTGACCCCGCACCCCGCTGAGCCTGTGAGACCTTCGCAGTCCCTGGATGACCTGGCGCGGGTGACACCAGCACCACGCGGTGCCACTGCCATGGGGGCACGAGGGGACCCCCCAGGACACGCTCGCCCCCTCGGGAAGAGCCGCTCCGAGACCCTCTGCGCCTCCGGCAAGGACAGGGACGTGGCCAGGAGGTGGCGGGGGGCCGGCCCCGCGGCTCAGGTACGGTGACATCCCCGCTGCTGTCCCCAGAAGCTGCGCTGGGGGGGGTTAGCGGGTAGGGGTGTTGAGCCTGAGCCCCTCGGTGGATTCAGTGGCCGTGTTCCCCCACTGTGACCCCCAGCACCCTGACACCACAGCCACCGCTGGGACCCCCCAAGTCCCCCCCCCGAGCTGACCCCATGGGACAAACCTGCAGGTGACCCCCCCGTACGGGTTTGCCAGAATTGACCATCTCGGGGCTGTGAGTGACCCCCCGCGCTGGGACTCCCCCGCACACCCTCCACCCTCAGCCCCCTGCCCCGTGCCTCAGTTCCCCCCCTCCATGGGCACCCCTGGACTCTCGCAGCCCCAGAGGCCCGTGGTCTCCGGGACAGGGCGGGAATCGGTGCCACCCAGAGGGGATTTGGGATGTCCCCCTCAAGTTCCCGGAGCGTTCCGGGATGAGAGGAGGCAGAAAGGGGTTAACAGGGAAGCGCGGCAGCTCCTCCCTGCCGGGGCGGGTGCCTCACCTGGGCGCAGCACCCAGGGACCGAGGTGGGTGCTGGGTGCACCCCGGCACAGGCCAGCGCCCCGACACCCCAAACCCACGCTCACCCCACACCAGTAAGTAGCAAAGGGCCCTGCCCAGCGCCCCCTGGGCTGCCCCTCCCCCGGAGGGCACCCGAGGGTGGGGCTCCCCCCCGGCTGCTCTCCTGCCACCAACGCGGGCTGGGGTACACGGGGTGAGACAGTGACGGCAGAAGGGTGGGTCCCACGACCTTGTCCCCTCCTCACTTGTCCCCGAGCACCTCACTTTGGAGTAACCCCAGGCTGCTGGAGCACCCCAAGCCTGGGTGTCCCCCACTTCGAGGGGGGCTGGAGGGAGTGTGCCACCTGAGGGAGTTGCTGGAGGATATGGGGTGTTGGTGGTGGGGGGCTGTGTTTTACACCCCATTTTCACCCCATTTCCCCCCATTTTACACCTTGTGCCCCCAGCTGTGCCCTTTGCACACCCAAAGCCACCGACCCCCCTCTGGGGGTGACCCAGCATAGTCCCCAGCCCCAGTGCCACCACGGGAGCATTCCCCTTCCCTGCCCAAATCCAACCGGTGCCAAAACCATCCGGCATCGGGCACGGCGGGACCATGTGCACCCCCCCTCCCCCCCCCCTAGGATGGGATGGGATGGGATGGGATGGGATGGGATGAGTGGAGAGAGTGCAGATGGCCTTAGTCATCTGCCACCTTCTTTCTCTGAAGCAGCACAAGCCTCAGGGCTTCCTGCAATGGTGCTGTCAGAGGCAGTCATGCAATTGTGCAGCCTGGGGGCTCCCTTGGAGATGAATTCACTCTCTGTGAATGACCATTCAGAGGGACCAAGGAGGNATGGAACGATCCCTCCCGGTGTTGCGGGGATGCAGCAGCCCCAGATCAGCCTCCGGTGGAGTAGTGTGACACCAGATGGGCCCATCCAAAATTTGGGGGGATCATCCCAGTGCGATTCCTGCTCGGCATCATCGCAGTGAAATTCCTGCTCGCTTGGCCTTGGCTTTGCCGGAGCGGGTGACGAGTGGCAGGTTGTGGGGGACGGGTGACAACAACCCCCAGAGAAGCCAATTCCGCCCTGGGCGTCTCTTCCGCTCCCCAAACCCGGCAGGAAGCGGCGGGTGCAGGGCCCGGCTCAGGGCGCCAGCGGTGTAACCGGAGCCTCTCGGTGTCCCCACGGCTGTCCACACACCGGTGCCCCCAGTGCTGCCCCAGTGTCACCGCGATGGGTGACCGGGCGCCGGGGGGTCCGCAGGGGGCCCGGAGCAGGGTGCTGCAGCTGCTGCACTTGGGGAAGGTAGGCAGCACCCGAGGGTGCACCCAGCCGGGGGACAGGGGGGTGTTTTGGGGTCACCCCTCCCCAAGTTCCCCCTTGGGTTTCCCTGGGGGTTTATGGGCACCGGTGGGTACCACGATGCCCACCCCAAGGCAGGGAGGGCACCCAGCCCCCCCAGGGGTGAGAACCCCCCCAGGGGTGCGAACCCCCCCAGGGATGCACCCTTGGGGGAGAGAGAGGTGCTGGGGGGGCTCCGTGCCGGGGATCCCCCATTGCCACCCCTGTGTCCCTCGTCCCCAGGAGGAGGGTGGCCCCCCCGGTGGCTTCTGGCCCTGCTCACCATGGTGGGGGGGTCGTGGGGGGATGGGGGAAGGATGAGAGGGTTTCATCGAGCTGCTGTCCCCCTCTGATGCGGGGTGTCCCCAAGGACACTGCACCCGCTGTCACCTCCCTCGGGGCGTTGGGCAGGGCAGGGGCCGGGACCTTTGTCCCCACAGCCATTAGTGAGAGACTCAGGCTGTAAAACTGGGGAGATCAAAGGGTGCTAGGAGGGGATTCCCTGCTGGCAGCACCCTCCTGGTCCCAGGGGACACATCCCCCCACCCCAAGCAGCGCCACGGGGGGGGTCAGCCAGACTGGTGCTAGGGATGTTATTTTGGGATATGGTGGTGAGACTGTCTGATTCAGCATCCGGCTCTGGGGGGGCGGCTGGGGCTGTGGGTGCTGGAAGTGTCCCAGGGTGCAGGTGATGAGGGTGCAGGTAATGCAGGTGCTGGTATTGGTGATACGGGGGCAGGAGGTGCCCTGGGGTGCTGGTGTTGAGGGCACTGGGGTGCAAGCGTGGGTGAGATGGGTGTGAGTTTTGGGGTGCTGGTGCTGGGGAGGTGGGAGCAGAGGCTGGGGGTGCAGGGGATGAGCAGTTTGGAGGTGTTGGGGCCACAGATATCAGTGCAGAGGTTGTGGGTGTTCATGGTTTGGGTGCCAATGATGTGGGTGATGCAGGTACCAGTGATGCGGCTGTGGATGGTGCAGGTGATGCAGGTGCTGCACGAGTGGGTACCGGTGACACGGCTGTTGATGGTGTGGGTGACACGGGTATGGTGATGGCGGTGCTGATGATGCGGGTGCTGCTGCTGCAGGTGCTGATGATGCAGTGACACGGGCACCGGTGGTGCGGGTGCTGCTGCAGGTGCTGCCCGCAGTGGGTGATGCAGGTGCCAGTGACGTGGTGCTGGCTGTGAGAGTGCTGCCAGCAGCAGGTGACACGGGCAGCAGTGACAGAGGTGCTGGCACTGGGGACCCTGATGTCTCTCCATGTGCTCATCCCTCTGCCAGTGGGTGTGCCCTGCCCCACTCTGGGTGCTGTGGGTGCCCCCTCTCCACCTCCCAGCCACCTACACCCCATCGCCAGCACCTCCTGCCCCATGCTCTGGGGGGCCCGGGCAGGGGGGTGACCCAGCAGCCAGGGCAGGGTCACCCTCGAGGCTCCTCGGCCCCTCACCCAGCTGCCACTTGGACACCACAGTGGGGACATCCCAGGAACGCCATCCCAGCTGCCATAGTGACACATCCCTGTCCCCCCAGGCACGCAAGGAGTCAGAGGAGACACCCGATCCCATCTACCTCAACATCCAGGAGCTGCGGGAAGAGGCCGCGGCCGCCAGCTCGGCCCCAGAGGAGCCCGGGGGCTCCGTGTCGGACTGGGAAACCCACACGGACACGGACAGTGGACATTTGTTTTATTATAACCCGGTGACGGGCGAGACCACGTGGGATTGTCCCTTTGGGCAGGCGGCCGATGGAGTGAGTCCCGCCGCCTCTCCCGCCTCCTCGCTCGCACACAGCCCGGAGCTTCCCGAGTGGGAACAGCACGTGGACCAAGGAAGCGGACAGACTTTTTTCTATAATTCGGTGACAGGTGAGACGTCGTGGGACCCCCCCACTGCGGGAGACACAGGCAGCCCCCGGGAGATGCACCCCGGGGGGACGCGGTACGGCCCCATGGAGCAGAGGGTGAGCACCCAGCGAGGCGCAGGGATGGGCTTGGGATGAGGGGGAGACAGGGATGGGAATGGAGATGAAAAAGGGATGGGATGAAAATGGAGATGGAGATCGGGATTGAGAAAGGGATGGGAGATGCAGTGGAGATGGAGACTGAGATGGAGATGGAAACAGATGGAGACAGATGGGAATGGCGATGAAGGCATGAAGATGGACACAGGTATGGATACAGGGGTGTAGGAAGGGATGAGAATGCAGATGGAAACAGGGATGGGATGAAGATGGAGGCAGAGATGAAGATTGAGAAAGGATGGGAGATGCAATGAAGATGGAAACAAAGATGGAGATGGGGAATGAAGACAGGAGAAGATTGAGAGAGGAACAGATCCAGGGATGTAGAAAGGGAGGGGAATGGAGATGGAAACAGGGATGGGATGGAGATGGAGACAGGGATGAAGCTGGAGATGGGAGACAGGGATGGGAATGAAGATGAAGGTGCAAATGGAGATGGAGATGGGAATGGATACTGGGATTGAGATGGAGATGGAAACAGGAATGGGAATGGAGATGGAGACGAGGATTGAGATGGAGATGGGAATGGAGATGGAGATGATGGAGATGGGGCAGCCCCCACCTGGGGGAGCCACACAGGGATGCAGATCTCTTGGTAGGGCACAAGATCTTGACCTGTCTTTTTTCTCCAGCCACCCACTCCAGAAACGGATTATCCTGACCTGTCTCCAGATGAGCTGGAGTGTTATCCCGAGGAGGACTATTCGCCTGTGGGCTCCTATGATCAGGGGGGCTCTCTCTGCCTGTCCCCGAGGCGCCCCGAGGAGCTGGGCTCACCCCCAGGCTGGTACGGGCACAGCCACCCCGAGGGAGTTGTGTTCTACCCCGAGCACTTCGCCCTTGACACGGTACGGGATAGGGATGGGAGGGGATGGGAACAGGGATTGGGACAGGGCTGAGGATGGGGATGGGGACAGGGAAAGGGACATGGAATGGAAGAGGAATGAGCACAGGGATAGGAACTGGGATGGGGACAGGGATGGGTTAGGGACAAGGACAGGGACGGCAATGGGGATGGGGACAGGATCAGGGACAAAGATGCAGACAGGGGTGACTGCCAGGGATAAACATCCTCACAAGCCCCCAGAGCAGGGGCTGCAGGGGCTCTGGGGTGCCGTGGGTGCACAGCACAGCCCCCTCCTGGCAGGGGCACCTCGGGCCTCACCTGACCCCTCCCTGCCCAGGTGCCATCGGGCGGCCGCCACGAGCGGGCCAGCAGCGGCTCCAGCCAGGACAGCGGGCTCTTGGCCTGGCACAGCACCGTGTCACCGACAGCAGGCAGCAAGGAGGAGAAGGTGAGCACCCACTGAGGGGCACTCAGCCTGCCCCCACCCCGGCACCAGGGAGGGCAGGGGGCAAATTTGACACCCCCACCTTTATTTTCCAGTTTAAAAGCCTCGAAAAAGCCGGGGTGCTCAACCGGACGAAGACGCTGGACAGAGGGAAGCGGCTCCGGTAAGAACATCCCAGTGTCCCCTGCCACTGGAGACAGGAGCCCAGCAGGGTGGAGGAGGGGCTGTGCTATCCCACTGTGTGACCCCTGCTCTGCTCCCCAGGAAGAACTGGAGCTCCTCCTGGACAGTGCTGGAAGGGGGAATCCTCACCTTCTTCAAGGACTCCAAGCACTCGGCTGCCAGCGCCTTGGTGAGAGCCCCAGTGGCCTTGGGGCGGGGCAGCTCCCATGGCGTGGGGCCAGCACGCGTGGGACAGGGCCAGCACCCGTGGGACAGGGCCAGCACCCATGGGACTGGGCAAGGACTCACAGGATGCGGCCAACACGTGTAGGGTAGGGGCAGGCACCCATGGGGAACACGGCGGCGCTGGCCTCACCTCTGGGGTGGGGGTTCAGGGCTCTGTCTGGGGGGTGCAGAGGCTCTTGGGGGAGGGGGTATGGCCAGCACCCAGAGAATGGGGTCCACAGGATAGGACCAGCATCTGTAGGACAGGGCAAGGATCCACAGGACGGGGTCGAAGCCCGCGGGATGGAACCAGGACCCATAGGATGAGGCCGACATCCAGGGGACAGGGCCAGCACCCACGAAACAGGACCCCTGGCACTGTGAGGGTGTCAGCACTTGAAGGATGGGATCAGGACCCCCGGGCCAGGGCAGGTGCCCTGCACAGGGACCCCCAGCACTGGGACATGTCCCCTCGCCCCCCAGCACACACACACGCACACTCCCCACAGGGCTGCCAGTTGTGGGGCACCCGCAGCTGGTGGTAGCCAGCAGGAGGAAGCAGTGCCGGCCCCAGTCCCCCCCCGGGCCCAGTTCCTCCCCCAGTGCCCAGCAGCCGCCACCGGATGCAGAAGTTGCCGTGGGTCTTGCAACACCCTGCGGTGACAGCAGCAGGGGGGAAGGCAGGGGACCCACAGCTGGGGGAGATGCAGTGCTGGCCTCACCTCGGGGGTCCAGGGCTCTGTCTGGGGCTGCAGAGACTCTTGGGGGAGGGGGACCGTGGCCAAAGCACCCCGAAACCCAGGGCATGAGGAGAACCAGTGGGTCTGATGCTGTCCCCCTGCAAAATCCCCTCCTTGGGGGCAACCACTCTCTCCCTTCCAGCAGTGTCAGTGAGAGGGACCCCAAAGCTGGAGCACCCTGGGGTCCCTGGGGAGGGCTGGGGATGTCCCTGGAGGCGATGGCAGCCCTAGGGCCTGGCTGTCTCCAAGCTGGTGGCCGTGACCCTCACCCCATCACGGCAGCCCCACGTCCTGGTCTTGCAGAGACCACAAGAGGGGACAGAGGGGTCCCACAGAGGACATCTGGCAATCTTGCCTTTCTGGAGGAGGGCAGCCCACATTCCCCAGCAGGATCCCGGTGTCCCTGTCCCCTCTGGGCAGGTGCCACCCTCATCCCCTTGTCCCCACAGAGGCACCCCAGCACCCTGACCACCCCCGAGCACACGGTAGAGCTGCGCGGGGCCACCCTCACCTGGGCCGGCAGGGACAAGTCCAGCAAGAAGAATGTTTTGGAGGTGAGCAGGAGACAGCAGCAGGGAACCTGGTCACACCCCAGGGTCCACACGTGGCCCGCAGGGCAATGCCACACCTGCCCAGCTCATCCCAGCAGGGGTGCAGGGGATGGAAGTGGGGACACTGGGGATGTGCCGGGGTGGGAGCACGGGGACACACTGCACTGCCGGTCACTGTCCCGTTCTGATGGGCACGGAGAGGTCACCAAGGGACATCCTGGTCCACAGAGGGGTTTTTCCACTCGGGCTTTGCACAGCAAGGAGGTTTCCAGCCACTCCAGCTCCCCGGCACACGGCACCGTTTGGTGTCACCGGAGTTGGCGCCGGGCTCAGCCACATCCTGGTTCCCAAATCCGTGTGGTTGCGGCAGCCCCGTGCCCTTTCCCTGACCTTTGCCTGTTGCTCCGGCAGCTGAGGACGCGGGAGGGCTCGGAATTTCTCATCCAGCACGACTCGGAACAGATCATCACCGCATGGCACCGGGCCATCGCCGACAGCATCGGCCGGAGGGTGAGCAGGGCCCCCCGCCCCGGCCCGTGGCCACCCCGGGGACGGGCCCCGGCGTCTCACGGTGCCCCTTCCTTAGGGCTCCTACGTCTCCGGAGAGGAGGATGCCGAAATTCGGGCTGAATTCGGCTCCCGGGAGAAGCTGGGGGGCGGCGAGGAGAGGAGGGCAGGTGAGCAGCGGCAGCCGGGGTGGGCACGGGGGCCCGGCAGAACCGCGCACCCTGCGGGGTCCCCGGGGGCGGGACAAGCCGGGAGCGCCCGGTCGGTCCCTCGGGGTGGTGCTGACATGTGCCGTGTCCCCGCCAGCCGCCGGGCAGGTGACGGGCAGTGCCGAGAGTGACACCAGCAGAGTCCGGAACAAACTCCGCAAGTTCCTGCAGAGGCGGCCGACGCTGCAATCCCTGCGGGAGAGGGGCTACATCAAGGG